>PVLC010020434.1:0-29067 GCA_004027655.1 Graphiurus murinus | reverse complement strand
GTAGTAGTCATGTAATTTACTAATAATTATTGCTTTAAAACTGCTTAATAGTTGTTTATGATAATTAACAAATTTATATTTGTTTTATCTCTTGATGCTTTAATATATTTTATTATTTAGTAACTTCTTCACTAAGCCTAATTTAACTTTGAAGTTTATATTCTGTTTTTCACTCTGAAAGTACTGACAGTATCTGGTGGGAACTAAGAATGAAGCTGTCATTTAAGAATAAGCCAAAAGAATTATAGGGTCAATCTCTTGAATCTTCAGAATATAGTACAAGGCATTGCAATTTTTGCTTTAAAAAGTATGAGAGAGTACACAAATTCAGGAAGTCTTATTAATCTATCTATCATTGCAAATGAGTCTAGATAGGATAGGCTGATCACATAAATTTGAATAGTGGTAATAGTCTGCCATCAGCTTCCAGAGGCCACTCATTAGTTATGACAAACATGATTCTCACTAGGAAACCGAGTTCCATGATATTAAGGTAATCTACTAAAATTGAAGTACAGATATTATCTTCTGCAACCAGAACAGTTTCCATAATAGGTTGCATGAAAAAATATGATATAGGGATTAAAAAAATTGTGTTTACAAAGTACCTCAAAGTTGAGAGAGAACTTTATAAATGCTAAACCAATATTTTCATATTACACCTTTTTTGCAATTATAATCAAGCAGTAATAATTATGAAAATAGTTATTTTTTAAAGTATGGGTAATGTTTGTGCATATCCATCCAATTTCTTTTGTGAAATTTTTCTCCAACGTTTAAACATCTCAAATTAACAATTAAGAATTACATAATTTTAGATGATTTTTCTGTATTAAATCACAAGTAATCTTGCAATTAATTAAAATTCTACTAATACTGAGCGGATTGCCTACCCAGTGTGCTAGCTATACCTGTTTTAGGATGGTTCTTGTTCCCTTCTGTGCAGAAGTAAATTGCTTTGCAAAATTAAGAAAAATAACAACAACAACAACAACAAAGCCTACTAGTATAGAATGAGGTACCTCTTGAAATGATAAAATTCTCATTTTACCAAGTCTATTATGCATTATTGCGTACTTAAGATTGTGTACCAATCATTCTTGTACATGTTTTGAAACTCTGAATGCAGAGACCATTAATTTCATATATTGTCTTGCTCAATAATTGCAGATGTTAAATTGTGCCAGTGTATTCCTGGGCATTTTTCTTGTTACTTGGATACTATACAAGTTTTATTCCAAAGCTTAGCTAATGACCATCTGTCTTTTGTAACGATGTAAAATAAAACTAATGTGTTTCTAAAGTGGCATAAACTAACTGTGTATCTATTGATTCTTTTTATTTATCTTACATTCTACGGTAAATCTTAGTCAGATTTTTAAGAATGAATCAACAGTACTATATGTAGACACAGGTTTGAAGTTTATGTCATTAATACGGAAATCTCCGTGTAATCAAAGTAATAAGGTAGGCTTACCACCTTCCTTATATTTTGTGTTGGTCGGTCATTTACATAATGCTCATCTAGAAGACATTTTTAAATTGTCTCATGGTACATTATCAGGCACTATTTATATACATAGATTATACATATCTAATGCATCATGTGCACATCTACATAACAGGAACAAATGTAATAATTCTGTTCTGTTATTTTCTGAATATAATTTTGCATATTCTTAAACCTATTGGGAGAATGTTAAAATCATTCTGACATTTAAGGGCAAATCAGTACTGCAGAGTTCCCTGTAAATATGATAACAATAATTTGGAAAGAAACTCTAGGTCATTAGACTTTAATATATTAAAGCTAAAAATAATGCAAGAAGCAATGTAAAGAAAACAATCATGGGACTTAGAAGCTTAGATTAACCACTTAAGATAGGACTCCACTTTGAAACATTTCAACTTGTTATATGCAATATGAGAGTGAGAGGCTCCATGAACTGGAGCCCCCAGCCCAGAGACTGAAAAGCATGTAACATAACCTCGGGAAATGGTCCTAATGGGAAACAATGAATGAAGAATTGTTAAGCAATTTATGAAAACTAGTATGAAAGCTGAAAAAGTAGTGTTTGGACTAAAGCATTCCCGTTCTTCCTTCTCCCAGATCAGTCAGGTGGAGGCTCCACTCTGCATTATCTCATCCAAGAGCTCTGGACTCCTAACCCCAGTAGCTAAACACTGGGCTATCTTCCTGGTAGGAGTAGGATGTAAACCCTGGCCTCAGCTCTCTATTGCTGAAGCAAAGGCACAGACCATGTGGGAGAGAGGTAGGAGTTTCCTTCATACCAGCAACCTCCATTCATGAGATAGAGTCTCTACTCTATCATTGTTTTACTTAATTAACACATTTAATTGTACATATTTTGAGGTATAGTGTGATACTTAACTAGCATTTTCACCTTAAGATTTTTCTCATTCATATTGGCCTTCAAGCTCCTCTCTTCTAGCTATTCATAAACTATTAACTTTCTGGGAACGGTAGTTACCCTACTGTGCCTGAGAGCACTGAAACTCATTCCTCCATCAGTGCTTGTTGACCATTATCCAATCTCCCTCTATCTTCTCCCTCTTCTCTTTCTAGTAACAATTATTCTACTTTTTTCTAAGATCAACTTTTTAAGCTTTACACTATAACATGCAGTGTTTGTCTCTTGCGGCATGCCTATTTCACTTGATGTTCTCCAGGTCCAACTAACTTGCTAAAAATTATAGGTTTTCTTTGTAGGTAAACTCTTTCAACCATGTATAGACATTTTCTCTATATATTCATCTGATTATGGATACCTCTGTTGATTCTATATCTTGGCTATTGAGAATAGTGCTGCAATAAACATGAGCATACAGCTATTTTGTGCTAATTTAATTTTCTTACATATATAAAGTGGAGTAGGTAGATCTTGTGGTAGATCAGCTTTTACTTTGAGGTACCTCCATATAGGTTTTCATAATATTTATACTAATTTACATTTCTAGCCATAGTATTTAAGAGTTCCTTTTGCACCACAACCTTGTCAACATTTATTTTTTGGTTTTCTGTTAGAAAGCATTTCGACTGTGTAAAAACAAATATAACTGTGCTTTTAATTTACATTTCCCTGATGATTAGTCACTTTGAGCATTTTTCATATACTGGTTGGCCATTTGCATTTCTTCATTTTAGAAAACTTTACTCAGATCTTTGTACATTTTTAATTATATCTTCACTATTTTGAGTTCCTAATATATTTTTATATTGATCCTTTATCAGATGGATAGTTTACAGTTTTCTTCTGTGTACATTGTGTCTTGATTATTGTTTTTCTCTGGTAAGGAAGCTTCTTTGTTTAAAAATTTGTTTCTCAGTATTTACTTTTGCTTCCTGTGCTTATAAAATCTTCTCCAAAATATCTCTGTCTCTATTGGTGTCTTGAAGTGTTTCCCTTATGTTTTCTCATAGTAATTTTATAGTTTCAGTGTTTACATTTAGGTATCTTATTCATTTTGAGTTGATTTTTAATATAGTGAGAAAGGTCAAGTTTCATTATTTGTCATTTATTGAAAAGACTATTCTTTTTCCAAGGTATTCTTTGATGCCTTTGAATAAACAAAATTGCTAAATGTGAATTTATTTGAGATCTCTATTGTGTTTCATTAGTCTGTTTCTTTGTTGTTGTTTTTAACAGTATAATGTTGTTTCAGGGACTATATAGATCTATAGTATGTTGAGATCAGGTATTACAATGCTTTACTCTTTTTGCTCAAAATTACTTTGGTTCTTCAAGGCTTTCTGATTTGGCATATGAATTTTACATTTTTCTAGTTCTCTTCCACACAAATCTTACAATTTTTTTCTACTTCTGTGCTACATGAATTTTACAATTTTTCAACTTCTGTGAATAATGCCTTTGGTAATTTGATATGGGAATGCATGAAAGCTGTAAATGACTTTGGGCAATATAGATGTTTTAAAATATTTTGGCAACCCATTAACACACAAGACTTTCCAATTTTTTGTCCTCAATTTATTTTATCTGTGTCTTGTAATCTTTATTATGGAGGCCATTTACTACCTTGGTTGAATTTTTCTGGGATATTTTTGCTGTAGCAATTGTAATTGGCATTGTCTTCATGATTTCCTTCTCAGAAAGTTTAATATTAGTTTACAAAAAAAGTTATTGACTTGTACATGATAATTCTATATCTTACAATTTTATCAAATTTTATTAGTTCTTATACTACTTTAGTAGAATCCTCAGATTTTTTTTTAATATAAAGAATCATGACACCTGCAAACAGGTAATTTGACTACTTCCTTACCTGTTCGTATTTTATTCTCTCCCCTAGTTGTTCTAGCCAAGACTTCTAGTACTATGATGAATACAAGTTGTGAAAATGGATTTCCTTGTCTCATTCCAGATCTTAAAAGAAACACAATTTCCGTTTTCCCCTGTTAAGTATATTAGCATCGTTCTTTTAATACAGACTTTAAGATGGATTCTTTTTTTTTTTTTTCGGTACTGGGGATTGAACTCAGGGGCGTTCTACCTCTGAGCTATACCCCCAGCCCTATTTTTTATTCTTTATTTTGAAACCGAGTCTCACTAAGTTGTGGAGGGCCTCACTAGGTAGCTGAGGCTGGCCACAAACCCGGATCCTCTGGTCTCAGCCTCCTGAATGCTGGGATTACAAGCATGCACCACCACGCTCGGCTTAAGATGGATTCTTTCTATACCAAAATTGTTCAGAGTTTTCAGACATGAAAGGATGTCAAATTTTGTTGAATGCTTTTTCTTCTATTATGCACACCAACCTGTGTAAAGAGTATCAGAAGCAGGCTCAAAAAAAGAATAGGAAAACATTTGAATTAGTAATAGCTGAAAATTACCTAAACTTAATTTAAAAATTTAACATATAAATTCCAAAAGCTTAGTTTATTTCAAACAGTATAAATAATTCATAAACAGACACATCATACTGTCAATGATGAAAGTCAAAGACTGGAAAACTCTTAAGCAGCAGGAACATAAATTTTTTTTTTAAATAAAAGAAACCCAATAAGGTCAACATCTCACTTCTCAGGAAAACAGTGGAATCTAGATAGCACTGGGATAACATTCAAAATTCTCAATGAAAAGAATTGCCAACCAAGAATTAAGAATTCTATTTCTAAGAAAGCTATATTTTAAATTCCATGATTCAAATAAAAATATTTTAACCAAGGCAATATAAATAAAATATAATAAATAAATATATATAATAAATATATAATATGCTATATATGTTATATAATACATAGCATATAATATATAGCATATTATATATTTATTATACAATATATAATAAAAGTAATTTTCTAGGATAAAAGAAAATTACATCAGATGGTAATTCAAGTCTATAGGGGAAAAACAGGTTTATGAAGGTGATTGTGATTTTAAATCTATGATAAATATTTTTCCTTCTCCTTACTGATTTAAAGCAGTTATACATGGTTGATACAGTGTAGACATTATTGGGCATATGGAATATAGAAATGTGATGTCAAGAATAGTACATGAGAAGTGGATAAGAAAAATGTACTGAGATGAGGAAATGAGAACAGATAAAAGGTAATTATTTGTTATGTGTGGATTTTGAGATATGTCATATATATAATTTATAACAATATCACATAAATAAAGGGAACAGATATTAAGAATAACATTTCCAAGTAACACTGGAATTAAGAACATATTTATTTTCCCATTTTAAACTTATTGCAAAACAGTTATCAAGATAGTTCTGAGACAAAAATAGAATTATAGATAAATTCAATAGAAATGAGTCTAGAAATAAAACTATACATTTGTACTTAACTGATTTTCATTCAGGAAGCCAAGATAATCCAATGTAGAAGAGATAGTCTTTTCAGCAAATGCTGAGACAATTGAATAGTCATGTGTAAAGAAACTTAAGGTGGACCCTTTTAAATAAAACATAGTTTCTCCTTACAATAAACCATAAAATAAAATCTTTTTTTTTTAATTCTAGAAAGCCTTAAGGAGCAACCACTAACTACTCTAACTGGTATAATTTTTTTTCCTCTTTTTTTTCCCCTCACACCATGAACAATATCATAAAAAAAGAAAAAGAAAAAAGATCAAGTGTTGTGATAAAGCTGTAATTCATACCAAAAAAAAAAAAAGTAAGTCTACCTGATCTTGGATTAGATAAAACATTCTTATCTACATTAGAAACTGAAGAAGCAAAAGAAAATATATACAATTTAAACTTCATACAAATTGAAAACTGTATTGTTTCAAAGGACAGACACCATTTAAAAAGTGGGAAAAAAATTACAAAATAGGAGAAAACATTTGAATACCATGTATCCAATAAAAGCCTTCTATTGGTAATATGTAAATTTCTCACAATCCAGTAATAACCTGATTGTAATATGAGCAAAGGATCTAAATAGACATTTTTTACAAAGATAAAATGGTTTATAAATGAAGATTTATTGGAAGATTTATTCAGGGAAATGCAAAAGTCACAAGGTGATAATACTTCACAACTACTGTGATGTCTACAGCTAAAATCAGCTATAAGGTGTTAATGAGGATTTGGAGAAATCTGAACCCTTGTACACCGCTGGTAGAAATGAAATGTTCAGTCACCTTGGTACAATCTGCCACTTTATCAAATAATCAAGCATTGAATTATCATACAACCCAACAGCTTCTATGCTAGGTATTTATATATTCAAAATAAATGAAAACATGTCCACACAAACTTCTACACAAATGCTCATAGCTTGTTGCTACATTTTGGCTATTAGGAATAATGCTATCAACTGAGGAATGGGTAAATAAAACGTCGTTTCTCCTTACAATGAACCATAAAATATTTTTTCTTTCTTTCTTTTTTTTACTTCTAGAAAGCCTTAAGGAGCAACCACTATTCTATCTGGTATAGATTTTTTTTTCCTCTTGTAAGAAATTATAAGATGAAGAAAAACATAGGAAACAAAAAACCACAAAGCTTTTTAAGACCTGTGACTGGTACAAGCACACTATTCCACATCCCAGCATTTAAATGGCAATGGTCAAGAAAATGAGAGGACAGGGTTGTCTTCTCCATGCAATTTTCTGGTGGGCACTGACAAGTCCTCGGTGAAAAGTGGAAGTTTAACTCCGTTAAACAGGAATCCAATTTAACATAGTACAAATTGCATGTGGTAATTTCAAACCTATTTTATTTTTTATTTTGAAACAAGGTCTCACTAAGTTACTAAGAGTCTCTTTAAGTTATTGAAGCTCACCTCAAACCTGTGATTCTCCTGTCTCAGCCTCTCATGTACTAAAATTACATGTGTGCACCACCATGCCCAGTTTGATTCAGGCTTCTCTAACAATACTCTCTTAAATTGATATTCTCAATTTTACTATACCTTGTTACATGAAAAAGGAAGTGAAATCAATTTGTTTTTAAATAGAGAATAAAAGAACATGTACAAAACAAAAATAGCATTATTCTCTATGGTGATATACTCTCAAAGGTGACAATTTAATTAAAAATAGGTTGCTTTTTAAAGAATATAAACTGAGATAAGGCCAGGACAGGAATTGCTTTTCTTAAAGTAAGAAGATAGAATAATATTACCATAGTCTATGTATAAATTAAGCACTAAAATACTTTATATACTCATGAATTAACTAAAAATGATTTAGTATAAAATTTAATGTTGATATAACATGTAGTCCTTAAAATGGTGTATTTAGTATTGACTTATGAGTAAATAAAACTGCTCACATTTTTAATTTATATTTTTATTGGTGTATTGTAATCATGCATCTTGCTGAAGTTCAGGGTAATAGAGGCATACATTCACACAGCACTCATTGAACCTTTCCCCAGGTAGTGCCCTATTCCCTCCCTTTCCCCTCCTTCCTGTGTTCAGCACAGTAATTGGCTTTGATAAGTTTGTGTATGTACATCATGACCATTGAGGTATTCCCTCTTCCCCCCTTCCATCTCTCTCATTAGGTTCCCTTCTTCACTCAACTAAGGTTTCTCCTCCTTTGTCTGGATTTCCTCCTATATCCCAATTTCTCCCTAGCTTCCTCATATTAGAGAGAACATCTGACTTTTCACTTTTTGTGACTGACTAATCTCACTCAGCATTGAAATTTACTTGTTTAGCTACATATATTTCTAATTGTATATCCATCAAGTTTTTCAACTACCTAGACTATTCATTAATGTATTAATTCATCAATTCATTAACTACTGTCTTTTATAATTCAGGCACTCTTTACTATTATTTTTTATTTTATTGTTCATTATAATCATACATCTTGATGAAGTTCAAGGTGATAGAGGCACACATGCAAATAGTGCTCATTTAGCCTTCCCCTGTTCCCACCGTATTCCCTCCTCCTTCCCTCCCTCCCATGCTCAGCACCGTGATTGATAACTTTGTGTATGTACATCATTTCCATTGAGGTATTTCCCTCTTCCCCCTCCCATCTCCTTCAGTTAGGTCACCTCCTTCACTCATCTAAGATTTCTCCTCCTTTGTCTGGAGTCCCTCCTATGATTATTTTTATTTGGTTTGTGAATATCTTCACATTTAAGGGACATTGCAAGCAAGATTTTCATCATTTAAATTTGAAGAAAAGATGTTCTTTACAAGCTTTAGAAAAAAAATTTACACATATATTCACTCACTTGATTAATCAGTAAAATATTTGAAATTCTGTGCCTTTTTAGGGACCAAAATATTTTGATTCAGCTTCAGATATAATTATAAAATTAAACATTTAAAATAATGCTTGCATAAATATTTTGTGCCTATGGGGAAATGCTAGGTCTTACTTATAGGTCCATTCTTGGCTATATCTCAACTAAAAATTGTCTGCAAAAATGGCAGTTCTGATAGTATGAATCCCTTAATATTAAAAACTAGTGGGCTAGACATGTTACACTTCCACAATCAATACAGTCTATTTCAAATGTCAGGTCATCAACTTTCTGTACAATATCTGCTCTGATGCCTGGAAAAGGCTGCCAAAGCCATATGCAATGCAGCCATACAGTTAGAATTTCTGGTACATTCTAAATTTTTTCTAATTTATATTGTAATCTTTCTAGTTGTGCTAGTGCCAATTGAAACAATTTCAGGTTTTGTAATTTTTCATTTAACTTTCCTAATACTTTTTCTACTAAAGTGTACTTCACAAGTATTTTAAACTATTTCTTTTATTTATTTCATATAATTAGTCTTAGCATGGGCATTGTGTTTTAGGTAAATGTAAATAAGCTTAAAAAATGAAGAGAATTAGAGAGTAGACAATTAAATATTCATTTGATTATTTAAATATTCATTGGATTATGTAAATACATGTTAGTCTACAGAATATTTGGAGAAAATGAAATATGAATGAACAGCCAAAAATGTTAACTTTTTCTTTTCTACCATAGCAGTAATTATATGCTTGTTGTATGTACTGCATTTGTTTTCTTCTCTCTGCTACTCTGCAAACCTTGAGGTTGAATTTCATAAATAAGAATCCACAGAACGAGTGTGAGGCTACTTTTTCATAGGACAGATAAAGAGATGAGATTCATTCTCCATATCCCCTCAGTTCAGTTTTTTCTATGTCCAAAGGCACATGTAACCACCTGAGGCTAGGATATATGGACTACTGTCACAAGAAAGAGCATTATTTCAAATGCATCAGGAGACAGATGGAGCCATTAAAACTTCAAAAAATGGCCAAATATCATTAATTCACATGATTGTATCACTACCAATTATATCAGATTCCTTTTCGTACTAGATGTGATATGCAAGATTAAAGTTTTCAATGAATTGCCCTAAGAGGAAATCTGGCACTTGTTAATGAAGTAAATTTAGCCACAAAAATATCTATAATGAAGTTCAAAATTCATCTGTCATCCTATTTTAGAATAAGTCTTTTATATTATGTACTAAATTTCACTGCCAGAATAGAAATAATAATCCAGATAACACATATTTCCCTACTTCCAGTTCTATATAGATAAGGTCATTATTTTAAAAATTGTTGGTGCGCATTTTTTTGGGTTCTTTTGGTGTGCTGGTATTTTAGGATAAAAAATTAGTTTAATTAGATGCAATCAATCCTTGATTTGTGTAGGTTACCTAGGAAGTGAATGAAAGATCCAGATATAAATTAATTGCAATGGTTCTTATGACTCTTGCTATCATTAAGTGCTTTTATGTACAAGGCATCGTCTAGAGCTTTTTTACTTGATGCATTGTAATTATACATCTTAGTGATATTCAGTCATACAAATATGCACCCAAATGTTGGTGTCTTTCCCTTTGTCTGACCTGGCTACCCCCCTCTCACTGCCCAAAATGAGATTGGTCATGTTACCTTCATACATGGACATAGCATAATTTGAATAGTTTCCTTCACCAACTCCTCTTTTTCTCCTTCCCAACTCTCTCCTCTATCTCTTTCCACTATTCTACTGGTCACTCTCAATTACGTAAAGTCCCTGTTGAGATATTTTACGTTTCAGTTTTCCCAACCAATCCAAAGGTGGATGTTAATATATTTCTTGAAAGTTCAATATTTATAATCAGATAATCAAATAGGTTTCCAGGCACTGAGCTATATAGGACATTGTAGTTGCTGAATCACAGTGAATCCTGAATTAATAGAAACACTTGTAATGAGTTTCTAAATCCAACTACTGACATGTTGCAGGGCCAATGACTAGAGGACTACATAATGTGACTCAACAGCCTCTCCCGAACATTTTCTGAGACTTTCTCTATAGATAATTTTGTTGGATCATTTGAGAAAATATTTTTCATTAGATAAATATCTCAATTTGGAGTTCATTTCTTAATTCTGTCACTTTGTCCATTTCTTAATTCTATCACTTTTTATTCAGTCTTGTTATTGCTGAGTTATGAACTAGTAATTCCTCCAAAGAATATATACAAAAAGGGCAGGTAACCACCTAAAAGTATTTTACCACCATTTTTAAAATTAGTTACTTTAAAATTGTAGTTATAATTTTAACCGATGCATTGTAATTTTAACCCATAGTGAGATTTAAAGTGATATATTTATATATGAACCCATCACTTAGTGGTGTGTCCTTCTGGATCCCACCTCAACCCCTCCCTTCCTCCCCATACATGTTAGTGGAATTAGTAGTGAGAGCTTCATAAATGAATATAACATTATTTGATCTGTTTCCTTCCCCAAGCCTTTCTTTCCCCCATCCTCTTCTCTCTCCCTCTTCCTCATCCCTTTTTACTATTTTACAGGTCTCTCTCCTCTTTTATCTAAAGTTACTTTTCTTTCCTGTTTTCTCTCTAGTTTTCACATGAGAAAACATACCACCCTTAACATTCTGAGACTGGTTAATATTACTTAGCTTAATCTTAAGTTCTATCCATTTTCCTACAAATATCATAAGTTTTTTGTGGCTAAGTAAAACTTCATTGTGTATATACCACACTTTATTCATCTATTGACAGACACTTAGGTTGGTTCCATCATTTGGCCATTGTAAATTATGCTGCTGTGTGTGTTGGGGAGGGGGAGGAAGAAAACATTAAACATTATTAGCAAAATCAAAACCACACAGATTCCAACTCCATTTAGAATGGTGATCATCAAAAATACAGACATAATAAATGCTGGTGAGGATGCAGAAAAACAGGAACTCTAGCACAGTATTGGTGGGCATGTAGATTAATACAACCACTATGGAGATCACAGTATGAAGGTTCCTCAAAAGACTAGTAATGGAACCATCATATGATCCAGGTATACTGGTCATCAATATCTTTCCAAAAGAATTAAACTCAGAATACTATAGTGATAAATGCATATCGTATTTATGGTAGCACAATTTACTACAGTTTGTAACTAGTAATAAAATAGCTTTCTATAAAGAATCATTGGAAAAACGACCTCAAATGCCAATATCTAATGCTTACCCATTGATATTAATGAATGGGTGTGCAGTAACTATTTTGTGTTACTGAATCTTTTATGGTAATTGAAAAAAGCAAAACTGGTTTATACTTCAGATACCATAAGACAAATGTCTGTAGGCAAAGTGAGGGTGTATGACCCAGAATAGCCTTCCAGAATCTGTTCTGATTTGCCTTCAGTAGTGCTAATGCTAATGATTTATCTAACTTATGAAGTAACAGATGTCTTGAGCAAGGAGGTGAGCTGCTTGGGGATTTTCAGTGTGATTCTATCATGGTATCCCCATTATAGGATACAGATAATTTTAAGCTTTTATGGTGTATATAAAATACAAAATCCTCTGAAAAAAATGAAAGACTAGTGAATACATAAGTACATATAAATATACACACGTATAATGAGCGATCAGAAAGCTTTGGCTGGTATTTAGCAATTTTTCGTGTAGTATGCCTGTTTCCAAGTACTAGAGTAAATGAAAATATCTGGATACATGTCATCCATAAATTTACCTCATTTTTTTCATTTGTATTACATTGTATTATGCTACATAAATGCTACTCATTGTATTTGCCAATAATTTTTCATTTTATAAATGCAATTAAACTGAGCTTCCTTTTTTTTCCTTTTCTCTTATTTTTGCTTCCTTTTTCTATCCTTCCATCTTTTCTTTTCTGTATTTAAGCATTTTATTCAATAAAATCAATAAATGGGTTTAGCATAGAAAATGTAAAGAATGGTTAATTGAATACAAAAATTTCCATGCCTGTAATCTAAAAACAGTCTTTTAAGAACAAAGACACAAACTACAGAAAAGACAGGGAAACAGCCAAATCTCAAGAGTGATTGGAAACAGAACAGCTAAAGTCTTGGGAATCTTTCAAACATTTTTTTCAGCTCCTTGCTTCATATCTCAGGTCTCATCTTTTACACCACATGGCAAAATAGTCTATTACAATAGTTAGCATTTAATGAGTTCTAAGCAGGTGCCAAACCCTGTTACAAATGCTCATAAATCATTGACTCCTCATGATATAGCCTTAATATAAATATTTTATGCTCTATATTTTGTGAGAGCATATTGCTGAAGTTAGTTTCAGAAAACAGATTTCTTTGGCTCAAATACTTTGCCTGCTATTTACTAGGTGTGTCCCTACATAATTATATATCACGTTGGTGCCTTGGTTTCTCCTACTACAAAAGGAATTAAGACCTCTTAAAAGTGTTATTAACACCATTTGGTTTTGATATATAAAAAACACTTTGAATTGAGGATGCTATGATGCAGCCAATACCTGTTGAGCCAAGACTAGAACCCAGATTTACATAAAGATTATAACCTCTGCCTTATATCACTTTTCTAATCAGATCTGTGATTACAGCAGCAATCAGGAACATGAATCTCAGTGTATGCATGAAACAATTACTGAGTTCTCAGAAAAACAGTAAGGCTTCTGGGTATGTATATGTCACCGGAAGTTGAACAAAATATTGAGTGATATTAAATTTCATGTGGCCTGCCACCAATGTTCTTATCTGTTCCAGATGTCTAATCATCACCATCACAATATAAAGTCATCCCTAAGTACAAGTTTCCCAATTCGAAACATCCTCATTCCTCCATTTGCCTTTATAGCATTGCAGTATGCCATATATAAATGTATACAAACATATACATGAAGACTATGCTTAATGATTATTTGTATCAATTTTACTTGGCTAACTCTCACAAAATGATCATGTTGCTTAAATTCCATAATGAAACCACAAAGTTATAGTAAAAGTTATTACAAAAACCAAAAATAGATCAGCCTGTGTACTATCTGTCATTACCCTAGCTACATTACAGTGGCAATGAACACTACCAACGATTATACCTGGGCCTTCAGATTGAAAATATTTGGAAAAAATTGCACTCGTGTTCAACATGTATTGAACATTTTTTTCTTGTCATTGTTTTCTGAATAATACAAAATAAGAAATTTTATATAGTATTTATATTGTAATCTATAGATGTTTTAAAATATATAGGTAGTGTGCATAATATTAAAATATTATGACTATATTAGGCATTTGGGCATCCACAGATTTTAGTGTCCAAGGGATGGAAAGTAAGAGGGATCTCAGGATCAAAATATAGTAAAATCTTATAGGAATTTAATAATAAGAATAACAATGACAGTTATGTTATATAGAGCTACACTAAATATTTGCAAGCAAAATATCTGAAAGATGTTAAACATCACAATAGTCATCATTTTTATTTTATACAGATATATAAACTTTTAAAAATTTTTATTAAAAATTTGACAAATGGCTATCAATGTAATACTGTCTAGACTATATATATATATATGTGTGTGTGTGTGTTTTATATATATGATATATATATATATGATATATATATATATGTATATATATATATACACAAAAATAGAATCTTCAACTGTCCCTTCAACACTTAAGGGACACTCTGATAGTGCAGATATTAATAGATTTTGAAAATAAACATCTGCATTGAAAAGTGAATTTTAAAGTAGATATTTCTGGAAAATAAAAAATTATTTCACTTGTAAGATCTTTAAGGGTGTCTTTCCTAATCATGACAGTTTTCTTCCATCCTTACTTGATATTCTCCTCCTTCTTACTCTGAATGTGATTTGGGAGCCCAGAGAGCTATGTATAAAATTCCTGCACACTTCATTATTCCTTTATTTGAAAATTAGCCTTTTGTTTCAGAGGTAAAATTTCTTCAGTTTTTTACATACTAATATTGATACTAATTTCAATTGTTCTAGGGATTTGTTTACATTTTCCTATTTTCATGCATCTTTGGTCTTTTTCTCTCATTTTTAGTTATATTTCATGATTTTCTTGAAGCTTTAAGTATTATACATAGCATTATTTTCAAAATTACCTGTTTTCTAAAGAAAAGTGTGAACATTAGGAATTGCTTCTAGCTCTTCATAGTAATGCTTGTTTCCTTTTACTTGTTAAATAAATCCATAGAGTTGTGTCAGAACTGTCAATACTGGTAAATGCAACAAACCTCTTGACTAAAATATATATTCTCTACCAAAAGGTATTCTCCTTTACACTATTTATTGTCTCATATGTTAAGCTACAATATAAGCTGGAAGGCAGGAATGCTGCACAGGTTTTCAGTGCAGAGCCATTAAGTTCACATGGGACTTTCTGAACTATAATCTGTTTTCCCCACTACTGGTCCTTTTCTGGTGTGAAGATAATTTATTTCTGGATAAATTGAAGGTTTTCTCAATTAATCGTTAGCTAATATTTAAT
Source organism: Graphiurus murinus (assembly GCA_004027655.1). Taxonomy (NCBI): domain Eukaryota; kingdom Metazoa; phylum Chordata; class Mammalia; order Rodentia; family Gliridae; genus Graphiurus; species Graphiurus murinus. The sequence continues at coordinate 13,798 of PVLC010020434.1, read as the reverse complement.
ATGTGGTAAACTTTTCCTATATTTAAGTAATTTGTTTCCCAGAAATTCTGAACAGAATTTCCTGGTTTTCTTGCATGCTTCCTGTCCGCATTAAAAATATTGTGTCTATGTATATGCATATGTTGTTCAAGGATATAAAGACTGCCTCACTTAGTCACATGACTTCTCATGGCAAAAAACATCGGCAGACTTATTACTAACTTAATTACCTTTTTCAACTGGGAGACAAAAATAGAGCTAGAAAGAAGGGCCAAAGTGGGGAGTTAATTAGACTAGGTTTATGTTGTCTGTACAAGCTGAGCCCAATGATATTTGAGAAGAAATGCCTTCTATACCTTGGATCAAATACATTGAATTAATTTTGAGATACAATATGCAAAACATCTATGATGGTCATAGCTTAATTGAGATGTAGAAAAATATCCATATGTGCAAACTAACTATAAAGATTAAATGTGTCAAGCAAATTATATATATACAATATCAAGATGTGCTTATGCTACTAAAACCACAAAATTGATAGTTATGACTTAAAATTATCTAAAAAATTGCTAATTTTTAAAAACTTGAGAATTTGCTAGCCATGTTAAACTCTAGTATTTATTGTCCTTTATTTTCATATTCAAATGAATTCTGGCAAAAGTCCCAGTTTGTCATCCAAAGATAATCCCAGCTGCCACATCAGGGGAAAAAAACTTGGGTATATAAAACTTTAAGAAGGAAACACCCTTCTGTTCCACTCCATAAATTTTTTAGAAGCTGACATCTAATGTGTCAACAAAATTCCACGAGCAAGAATAGGCAATCCCAAGAGAACTTCTAGAATACAGATGACGATAATAAAGATACTATAAGCACACTGCACAGTATGTTGTCAGCATTAATTTCATATTCCAAAACTTTAAGCTATTTTATATATTCCGTGCATTTTTTTGCTACTTTGGTAATTTTACCTCAGACATATGTTCACTATATTAGATTTCATCCTTCAAAACACATTTCATTTAAAGGAGAACAGAGATAAAAAAAAAAATCAGCTCATGACATAAAGATGGCATATTTACATAAATGGAAAAATATGTGTAGTCTTAAAACTTGGGACCACAAACAACTTAAAATACAGCACGTGAAAAACCTATTTCCTACTTACATAGCATCAGTATTTCACATTTTCTTGTAGAAGAAAAAAGATATAAACATATAATCATGGTGTGTTTAATTTTATAATGCTGCCTAGTAGAAAATGTGAAAATTACTCAATATTAATGAGTAACAACTCTCAGTTTGTGTGTGTGTGTGTGTGTGTGTGTGTATGTGTACAATTTTAACATTGACCTCTTCATATGTAATATATTACAGGGAAATATTTTCTTGAATAAAGAAAAAAACGAATTTTATTATAAAATCATGCAATATTAAAAATACATTTATGACACATAAAACCAGTATAATCAGTTAAATGAAGTTTCTCTCTGGTTATTTTTTTCACAGTAGGTGCCATGGATATCTTCTATTGGGGCTATTATGCTTAAGCTAGGGAGAGATATCTCTAAAATATTAATTATGCCATGATATAAAGAACATAACATCGTGGGACGTGTCATTTGGTATTTGGAAGAAACATTTTGCATTATTTTTATAATTATCTAACATTGTTCAAAGTGCTTATATAATTAAAGCACAGAAAAATAGACATGAAGAGGTAAAACTATTACAAAATTCTTGTGCACTTTTGGGTGCAACTCCACATCAAAATCTTTCCAAAAAGATCTGTAGAGTAGTTGAAGGGAGTGAAGGGGAAAGAAGAAGGGAGGGGAAGAGGGAAGATTGAAAGAAACAGTTCAAATATACTATATCAATATGTGAAGGTATTACTACCAGTCTCTAACTTGTGGGGAGAGAATTGGAGGAAATAGGGTGGGATGTGGAAGGAAATACACCAAGATGTGTGCATGTATTTTTGCACATTGGACCTCACTAGATGCACCAATAACTGCAATGCACCAATACAATAATTAGAAAAGAGAACTGTATAAAAATAAAATGTTGGGAAACATTTAACTCAAGATTAGAAGTAATATAAGGCACTGGGACCAATTATAATGAGAAAAATCCAGTGTATATAGTATTTTTTTTTTTTTGCAGTACTGGTGATTGAACTCAGGGGCATTCTACCTCCAAGCTACACCCCCAGTCCTATTTTTTATTCTTTACTTTTGAAACAGGGTATCATTATGTTGCAGAGGGTCTCACTAGCTGAGGCTGGCCACAAACCTGTGATCCTTCTGTCTCAGACTTCTAAGTACTGGGATTACTAGCATGTGCCACCACACCTGACTATATGAATAAATTTTAAATGCTACTGAAAAGTTACAAAGAGATGGAGGTTGATATCTTAGTAGAGAGTAGACACACTTTCTTCAGGAAGAACCATGCATGGGTTTACCTGACTTTTATCCAGGTGCTGTGCCTATCAGAACCATGCTGCCTACATTCAGGGCAGGACTTCCCCTTCACTTGGCCATTACATAAACGAATTACCTCATCAACACACCCAAAATCACATAAGTTTAAGATAGCTCATGATCCAGTCATGACAATCCAGAATAACCATCAAAGTACCTATTTTGTTGTTCTAAAATTATTGATCAAAAATTTTAAATGAATTCATAAAAATTTCAAAAACAAAACTATGGAGATTTAATTTATTAATGAGTGACATTCTGTGAAAACTATACTTTGTAAAGCTTAAGATAAATTCATGGCTTAGAAACCAAGAAGAAAGTCTTCTAATTTGGAATGTGGGTCTTCTTGTCCTGCCTGTCTTAGACAAGAACTGTATGACTACACCTCAGGAATAGGAACTTTTCAGTGGCACCTCTCTTTCTCATGTGAATGAAAATGAGCCTTGTGTCTTTGGAAAGTCCTGGGTAGAGGATCAGATGCTTCCTTGCTTCAGTGTTAGCAGACTTAATCTCATCTGCATCAGTAGGTTATTATGTCCACATGTGTCTTTTTCCTACATCAAAGATAGATATCTTTAACTTCTATCCTTGTCTAAGAAAAAAGTGGATCTTTGCCTGGGTCATTGATGACAGTAGTGTTCCTAACTCTTCCCCAGTGGCTTACATCTTTTTAAAGAATGATCCAGCAAGTAGGTGGGATTTTATCTACACATAATTTACTCTTTCCACTTGTATAACTATATGATATTTGCATTTCAATGAATCATAGCATTGAGATTCTGTGAACAGATTTTCTAGTCTCAGACTCCTAATTCTCTAATAGTTACTGTAGGTCAGGTCTTCATACTGGATGTATAATTCTGACTGGTTTCTTAAAAGATGATATTCATATCAGCCAGGGCTGAGTCTTTCAAAGTCTTCATTGCAGCTGAGACATTTTTTCCAATGTAGTTCGCTGATATGCCAAGCAAAATTGGTGCTGTCTGTTGGTTTGAGACCACAATTCCCCTTTTCTTGGGCCTCTACAGAGGACTACTTGATCCTAGTGGCCTTCGCCACACACAGTAGTTGACTTTCTTTGCTCACTACTTGACACCACTTTCTCCATATCTTAATTGATTCAAATTTGTACAATAAGTTTTTTTTAAAAAGAGGAGGTTATAGAAATTTCCATGTGCCCTTACATGTCAAATATTGGCAATGTGGAAATTCCAGACACTTTCTTTTCGTTCAGTACTTACACACAGTGCTCTGCTGCTTTCTAGTTTTGATATACTTGTGAACAAGTTTCAAACCAGTATTGTCTTTCTATTTATTCTTTTCATTGTTTTTAATACAAATGTCTCTGATGGTATATCTTTGTAAAATTTCCCTTAGAATTTCTGGATACTGTTTATTTGATCTTTTGGATATTTTTAAGTGTCTATCTTGAATTTTGGCTTTGACTACCTTTTCTCTATCATATTAGCTCAGAAAACTTCAATTATGACATTGTTGTGCACCCTTGACCTAGTCTGCTATTTCTATCATGTTTACTGCTAGTTTGTCTTTACTAATATTTATTTTTGCAACTACTATTGTATGCCATTATTACATTCCAACACTGTGTAATCCTACTTGTACTTGTTACAAAAAAAGCCCTTTTGGAGATTTATTTTTACTTTCCTTAATTTTGACATCCTATATGTAATCTTTTAGTCTTATTTTCCTTGAGCAATTATAATTTTATTTTTTTTTTCATTTTAGACATAGTGGGTTCAATATTGTTCCCTTCAAATTAATGCCCACAAGAAACATCAGAATGTGAATTCATTTAGAAATGGAGTCTTTGCAGATTGTCATGAAGTTAATGTGGGTTCATATGAGATTTGGGTTGGCCTCAGAAGAGTAACCAGTGTTCTTATAAGAAGTAAGACAAACAAGAGACACACAGAAAAGGCTATACAAAGATGAAGTCGATGTCAGAGTGTTGTAGTTACAACCCAGAATTGCTGGAAGCCGATAGAAGATGAGAGAAGGAAAAGGAGTTTGAAAGCATTCCAGGGGAGGGTAACTTAACCACAACTTCGATTTCAGGTTTTTCTTCCATAATTGTATGTGAAAAAATACAAGTCTGTGGTAACTCGATAACTACAGTCCTAAGAAAATGAGCCATTATATATTATACTGTAATAACTTCTTTCTTAGTTTAATGACCTGTGCTTAGCCACAGTGTTTCTCATTTTTCTCTGATCATATAACTGTTAATTTCTATAATTTCACTATTTGCTTCTTCCTTTTATTTAATGGACTTACTGAAAATATAACATGATTTCTCTTCAATTTATCAACCATCACTCATTGAAGTGAAGGCTGTCTAAGAACATCTCTGTTTATTTTCAATGCAATTACAATTTATTTGGCTAGACATTTCCCTTTTGTATTAAAGCATATAGATTTTTCTCTATTTCTAGTATTTTGTTTGCATGCTGAGATTACTTTAGCCTATTTTACTTCCATTCTTTCTATTCTTCTTACAGTAGGAATTTGTGTACTTTACCAAGAAGTTGAGTAAACTCACAAAAAAAATATATGTTGGGATGAATTATGTTTTATTTATTCTAAAACATTTTACACTCCTCCCAAAATCTCAGTTCTTTCTTCACTTCAAAGTTATGCTTTTGTTTTTTACTATATTTTTGAAAATATATTTTCAAATTTATCTCTACTCAGGGATGGTAATTAAGTTCATCTCTATCTCCTTTGACATTTATGGCTCTCAGGGAAATCCATTGTGATATAGATGTTTGCAGGCCAGGTGTCCAAGTTGAATTATTTTGAATTTGATTGCCATTCTTGCTTCCATAATTCTGTTTAGACTTTCTTATAAGAAGGCTGAATCATACATTGGTTTGTATTGCTTCCTCTCAATCTCTCCATTATCTTGTATGAAAATAGGCACATGATTGTCCAGGTATTAGAGATCTATAGTTCTGTACATGATAGATAAAGTTTTATCATCATGAATATCATGATCATGGATGGGGTTAAGTACATGACCCACAGATGATCATCAAATATGACAGATAATATAGTAAAAATAGCAAAAATGTCACTTATAGAGACAGCAAGACAATTGTGTCACTAAAATCTCTAGTGCACCTTATATTAAGGTTGCTCACCATTCTCTCATTTTTTTAACTTATAATAAACTGCTATGCCTAAAATAGCTGAGTGCCTCAACTTTTCAAACTGAAAACACAGTTTAGTGATTACCTCTTTTCTTATGGAAATAAGAAACATTAATATGGAAGCTTGATTTCATAAAAAGATGGTATTAGTAGGTGATATAAAACAGTATATGTACAATGTTTCAGTTATGAGTGAGAAACCTTATGTTAAGAATGCCAGTATGGAGCCGGGCGTGGTGGCGCACACTTGTAATCCCAGCATTTGGGGGGCTGAGACCGGAGGATCCGGGTTCGCAGCCAGCCTCAGCTACCTAGTGAGGCACTCCGCAATTTAGTGAGACTCGGTTTCAAAATAAAGAATAAAAAATAGGGCTGGGGGTGTAGCTTGGAGGTAGAATGCCCCTGAGTTCAATCCCCAGTACCGCAAAAAAAAAAAAAGGAATGCCAGTATGAAGTATAAAGAAGATAAAACCACCATGCCTAACTGAATCAATCATGTAGGTCAACATCTCTGAGTATTAACACACAAGTTTTAAACACTGTTAGTCATTACTGTTAGGCATAAAAGTCCTAATGTTGAGAGGTAATGAATGCAGAACAGTTTGCTATTTAAAACATTGGAATTTTGGTAAGAATGTTAGTGTTGGTTTTGGCATTTCCATCTTGGTATGCTTGAAACCAACATGATTTTGTGGAAATTTACCAAATCAACTGAATTAATTCATCTTTTTTGTACATGAGTTTAGAACTGTTAATTACTGTGAATCCTCTATTCTTGTAATATTAATTTTATTTTCCTTTTGTAAAACTCCAGTCTACATTTTTTGAAATGTTCATAAAACATAGTACTTACTGTTTGATATAGTAGTGGTCATGTGACCCAATATTTTTTGTCTGTTTGTAATCTGTCTGCCAACTGAATTTGGTGATAATATTAGGCAAATAATACCAGTTTAGATTATGAGAATATGCTGCTAAACTTTAAAATGAAACTTTGGAAATTATGTCTCTTTAAGTAATCCTTTACAATTTTATATATCTTCCTCAGTGTTTTTCCTTGAGTTCCTAGAGGAAATTCCTCAAGAGAAGGAAAAGGGAAAAGAGAGTAAAGAACACTATCAGACTGAAGCCATGTAATATGCTAAGGACTTTGAGGAAGAAACAAGTACAATGAATGTATCAATAGATGATGGAAATAGCAAGGGATGGCTTCTCCCCCAGAACCTCCAGAGGGAGCTCAGTGCTCTGAAGTCCTTCACTTTAGCCCTGTGAAATATATTTCAGAATCCTGGCCTTCAGAATAGTAAAAGCATCATTGTATATTTAAGGCCATCACATTTGTGGCAGCATTGCTATATCAGCCTTAGGAAACTAAAACCATACATGTATTTACCTTAATAGCAAGGTTATACTAAAGTTTGGTAAATTAGAAACATGTTATCACTTTCTGTATTTCTGAAATATTTTGCTTATTAATGACTTAGGAATTCTCTTGAAATTTTGCTCTATATCTTTAGAATTTTATTGGAAGAAGGATGTTAAATTTTTAAACCAATACAAACTCTTAATATGCTATGATAAATAGTAAAATCATGTACCTCTGTTTGGTGCAAGTCTAATTTTCCTTTATTGTATAGAATTATTAATCTGTTATGAAAGTCCACCTACAAAAACCAATTGGTCAGCATTCCTGACTAGAGTTCTGGAGAGTAATCACTTGCATTAAATTATACACATTTTTGAGTGAAGGAAATAAAATGTTTCCTTATGAGTTTGTATGTATAAATTCTGAAGTGCAATTTCATAAAGCTGAAACAGATGAAGAGGTCAGGTAGTTACAAGCTAATGAGAAATAAATTGCTATAATCAGTGACCTAACATTGCCTGAAGGATTTCTTTCTACAGTAATGGATTCAGCTGGCAAAGGGTCTTAATGTTCCTGTTTGAAATTCTTGTTTGGCATTTGTAATATTATTCTAAAGCTTGATTACATCATGGACAAGTTAATCCATTACAAAGCACTTGCCTGAAGTGATTTGATTTAAATGTTTCATAAGTAGTCAGTTGTATGGGACTAGAAGAAAAATTGGCTCACTTTCTGCCAGTGGGATGATTCTTCACTCTTTTGTAAAACCATTTTTGCTAGAGTTCCTTGAACAATACCCTCTTTTTTGTTTGAGAAAAATGTTTATAACTTACAGGCCTACTAAGTTAAATTCCTTCTTGACATTACTTATTTCACAAATTAAAACTTAAAAGCATATAGAAAATATTCTATAGATGCTATTTTTAATCATCGTAAGCTTTCCTTCGAGACCATGAGTGCTGAAAACAAATAATTCTTGTATAGATGAAAATAAAAACACAAATAAAACTTTAAATGACAAGATTACTATGTCAGCCATAGGAAATGGCAATTTCATTGTAATAACTATTTCTAGTAACATCATACATTTTCATTTTTTCTTCTATTAGACACATGATATAGATACAGCTTCTGGTCATCTTGAATGAGTCACATGACTAGATCAGTGTGAGTCATTCTAGTATATTCTCTTGTCTGTCAATGCCAATGCTTCAGATAGCTGTGGTTCTGGGTCTGTTGGAGAGATGCAGAGCAGAATCTCAAGAACTGTAGTCAAAATGTAGCCTGACTGATTGATAACTACCTCTTTTCCTAGGGTAGTTCAAATGTCTTTTTACAATTTATTGTGAGTATGATGTCACAATATATTACTCTTGACAAAAAGAAATTTATCAAGAAACTCAGAAGATCACAGGGCCATACACATAATGCTCCCAAAATGTTTTTCTTAAAAAATGGAGACTGTGAAAACTTAGTACATTCCTCTACTGATATTAAAAGTTTCTACAAAAAGCTTCTTAAATTTCTTCAAAATTTTCAAGCTCATTTTTGAAAAGTGAGTGGGAGAATAGCTCGGTAACTCAGGAGAGAAACCAATGTGTAGACACACATACTTTACTGAGTCTGTTATCTTTGGAAACAGCCTAATTCTCTTTTCAAAACTAAAAAGATGCAGCTACAAGGTATAAATTCCAAATAATGCAGAGAAGTTCAACATTTTTTAATTTTATTTTTAATTGGTGTAATCATACATCTTTGCTAGGTACAAGCTGTTTCTTTTGAGTTCAATAATATTTAACATGCATTTGTGATGTGTTTTAGTTTGTAAAATGAGCAGAAACTTGGTATTAGTTTACTTTATTACATTTTTAAATGTTCCAATAAGAAATATTTAGATTTGGAGACATAAATGTTAAGAGAATTCTGATAATTATATTAATTTTTGTCACATGGAAAATAAAAATTGTTTCTTCATGACAAAGACAAAATAAAAATTTACTTTTAAAATCAAGCAATAATTATTTGAGAGTGTATTAAGTTATAAAAATATGAGCATAATTTTAGCTAAATTAGTCCCTGTTCTTGTAGCTGTAATATAACAATAAACAAAAAATCTCAGATTGGAGGAAGATGGCAAGGGAGTTAGAACCCTTAGATGAGCCTGTCTGTAACTTGTCTCTGGGAGCTGTTTACTGAGCAGCATTCCATGTTCCAGACTACCTTCATGGGAGGTGGAAACTAAAACAGAGAAACTCAATAATAATACAAAGCCACCTTTAAATGCCCAGGCTAAAAAAGAGAGAGAAAAAGGCAACAAATTGGAGATGGGAGAACAAGAACACTCACTGTGGATCATGCTCTGTGGACTGGCAGGAACTTTTGAAGACCTGAAAAACCTCATCATCTGCAACCAGACACACTTCACAGACATTTAGATCATCAGCCACAGAATCACACAGCCCTACTAGGACAGGACAAAGAAGGATGACCACATCCACATCCCCATCACTCCTGACCCCTGTTCCACCATGTTCCTGGTGCTAAAGATGAGTGCAGAAACCCCTGGGAGGTGAGTGCAGTGCCTCATGGGGTAAATGAAAAGAGGTCATAAAAAGGAGGTGAGAATACACATGGACTGTGGCTGCATACTGCACATGAAAATTGTTATTATTTATTGTATAATATATATATATTTTTTTCACCTTTTTGTTCTGAATGTTTATTTTTTGCTGATGCTCTGTACTTGTGTATTTACAGGGCTTTTTATTGTTGTTTTGTTTTGTTTTACCCATTTGCATGTTTTTTTTCCTCTTTCATATCTTCTTCCTATTCTCCTTTTTAAAAAAAAATTTTTTTTTTTGGATCAGAGAATTGAGCATGGTACCCTAGTGAATGCTGGGTAAGCACCCTGGGCCACACCCCAACGTTCAACCTAGAAGAGCCTCCTCCTAGCAACTAGCAGAGGAGGTGAGAATACACATGTACTGTGGCTGCATGTCACACATGAAAATCTGAGGAATACACCAGGTTCTAAAGGTACAGACCCTCCCTGCATCTTCATCCTAATCTGCCTCCTTAGCAAATTAGGAAACAAAGTGCATGACTGAGCAAACTTGAACCAGAGCTTTGGAGTAGCTTTCGAGAAGAAAAAGAAGAAAAGGAAGAAAAAGAAGAGGAGGAGGAGGAGGAGGAGGAGGAGGAGGAGAAAAAGAAGAAGAAGAAGAAGAAGAAGAAGAAGAAGAAGAAGAAGAAGAAGAACAACAACAACAACAACAACAACAACAACAACAACAACAACAACAACAACCCAGCAAGGAAACATCCAAAGCCAACAGGGAAATCAGCTCTTTTCCAACAAGAAAATTTTACACACTCCTGATTAAGCAATTCTTAAGATTCCTTTTTGTTTTTGTTTTCTTCCTCTCTTATATATATGTACATGTGAGAAACTGTCTGTGTTCTGTTTTATCCGTGGGACTCCTAATGAACCTGTCTGCCAATGCCTTGTATTATATCCATTTCCTATCACTATACCTAAATATTCAATATTGACTACTAGAATTCTCTTTTATTTTCACTATCTCTAATCTTTCCTATATATTACCTAACTACATTTAAACTCTTATTCTACTTGATTCTATTTTCTATTTTACCCTATTCTTGCATTCCTTACTCTAGCCTCTTCCTACTGACTCACTCTTCACCATTGTTACAATACAATTTGCCCTTGTATATACTAGTTGACACCTGTAAATCCCTACTGATGAGGTTGGACCAGGTAGATGAACCAAAATGAAGTACTGCCAGACACCAAGGACAAATTAATCACAGCTAACAGACAGAGCCACCAAGCACATCACACATCAAAGTTTAAAAACTCACATGATGCAAACTGCATCATCTCTCAATACTGAATATCAATGGCCTCAACTTCCTAACTAAAGACATAAAGTGGAAAAATGGATTAAAAATCATAATCCATATATATTCTGTTTCCAGAAACATACCTTATAAGAAAAGGTCCTCACAAACTAAAGGCGAAGGCCTAGAGGAAAGTAATCCATGCTAATGGACTCAAAGACAAGCAAGGGTAGCAACTGCCATATCAGGCAAAATAGCCTTCAAGCCTAAACTTACCAGAAGAGACAAAGTAGGTGATTTTTAATGGTAAGAAAAACATTTCAAGAAGAGGATATAACAATAGTAAACTTTTATTCCCCAAACATAGGTGCAACCACTTTCATAAAACAAACTCTTCATGACATTAAGTCTCACATAGAACCCAGTACAGTAATATTGATAGACATCAGCACTCCTCTCACACCACTAGATCAGTCTTCTAGACAAAAGATCAATAAAGATGCTTCAGACCTAAGGAACACCATAAACCAAATGGACCTATTAGACACATACAGAATTTCACCCAATTACATCTGAATTCACATTCTTTTCAGCTGCTCATGAAATCTCCAAAATAGACCGTATCCTGGGTCACAAAGCAAGCACTAGTAAATTTAAAAAATGTGACATAACCTCCTGCATCTTTTAACACCATAATGGAATGATATTAGAAATCAACTATGAGAAGACCTGGAGAAACCTCATAAATACATGGAGACTGAACATCACACTGCTGAATGAGGATTAGATGATAGAAGAAATAAGGGGAGAAATTAAGAAATTCCTAGAAACAAACAAAAAATAGAGATGTGACATATTAAAACATCTGGGACAATTTTAAGGCAGTATTAAGAAAAAAATTCATAGCACTGAATGTTCAGATAAGAACAGAAAATCACCAAGTAACTGTAACCTAGTGACACACCTCAAAGCCCTTGAAAATCAAAAACAGTCTAATCCCAAAGCCAGTAAGTCATTAAATTCAGAGCAGAAGTCAATGAAGTAGAGAATAAAATAATTCAAAAAATCAACAAAACTAAAAGCTGGTTCTCTGAAAAAATAAACAAGATAGATAAACCACTTGCCAACCTAAGAGATAGAATCAACTCAAATTAGTAAATAGGTGATATTACTACCAACAGCCAAGAAATCAAGAAGATTATCAGAAACTACTTTGAAAAACTATACTCCAAAAGAATGGAAATGCTAGAATAAGTTGACAAATTTCTAGACACATACAACTTCCTAAATTGAATCAAGAAGGTATAGGAAATTTAAACCAACCAATAGAAATCAAAGAGATTGAAGCAGCAATAGTCTACCATTAAAGAAAAGCTCAGATCCAGATGATTTTCCAGCTGAATTTTGTAAACTCTTTATAGAAGATATAATCCCAATACTTCTCAATCTATTCTATGAAATAGAAATGGTAATCTCCCAAATACATTCTATAAAGCCAACATCACATTAATACAAAAACCAAATAAAGATAGATCAAGAAAACTGCATACCAATATTGTTGATGAACTTAGATATAAAACTTCTAAACAAAATACTAGCAATATGGATTCATAATCACATAAAATTATACACTACTACCAAGTAGGGTTCATCCAGGATGCAGTCTGTTTCAACATATGAAAAAAATTCATGTAATTTTCCACAAAAACAGAACTAAGGACAAAAATTACATGATCATTTCAATAGGTGGTGAAGAAACATTGAACTAAATCCAACACTCATTGATGCTAGAAACACTGCAGAGAATCAAAATAGAAGGAACTTTTAGCATCATAAAGGCAATATACAATAGACCCACAACGAACATCCTATTGAATGGGGAAAATTATGAGAATTCTCCTTAAAATCAGGAACAAATGTTGGCAAGGATGTGGAGAAGTAGGAACTCTGATACACTGTTGGTGGTATTACAAATTAGTGCAACTACTTTGGAAAACAGTGTGGAGGATCCTTAGAAGAATGCGAATGGACTTACTATATGACCAGCTATACCACTCCTGGGTATCTACCCAAAAGAATGGAAACTAAACTACTAGTGTAATGCATGCATATCTATATTTATAGCTACATAATTCACAATTGCCAAACTATAGAACCAGCTGAGATGTCTATCAATGAGTGAATGGATTATAAAACTATGGGATATATACACAATGAAATATTACTCGGTCATAAAGAACAAAGTTATGTCATTTAAAGGGAAATGAACGGAATTAGAGAACAATATGCTAAATGAGATTAGTCAGTCACAAAAAGTGAAAAATCAGATGTTCTCTTTAATATGCAGAAGTTAGGGAGAGATTGGGACATAGAAGGGACTCCAGACAAAGGAGAAACTCTAGTTGAGTAAAGGAGGTGATCTAACTGAGGGAGATGGAAGGAGGGAAGACGGAAACACTTCAGTGGACATGATGTACTTACAGTAACTTATTAAAGTCAATCACTGTGCTGGGCACAGAAAAGAGGAGGGAATAGGGAAGGACCTGGGGGAGGGCTCAATGAGTTCTGTGTATGTGCATGCTTCTATCACCCTCACCTTTATTAAGATGTATGGTTACAATGCACCAATAAAAAAAATTAAAAATTCCACAAAAAGAAAATAACATGTCCTAGAGAAAGATTCTAGTTTGGGTCATATGATAACAGTTTGGCAAATAAATGATATGATTCCCAACTTTATATAATAGAAAGCAATCCAACATGCTTGTATGTCCTCCCATTTTATTATTCTCCAGCTACTTTCAGAAAGGAAATATGAGGTTATGTTGGTATAAACTGAAGATAAAGCATTGAAAGGCTTGAAAAATTCTACTAAATAGTTCTGCATTCCCACTAGATCTACTTTTAGTGTGCTTATATAGTTTGTTTTAAACAGG
>PVLC010020433.1:0-29466 GCA_004027655.1 Graphiurus murinus | reverse complement strand
TAAGAATTACAGTTTTCCTCAAATTCAAAATAAGGCTAAAATATTTCTCCTACATTTCTAGTTGTTAGGATTAAATGTGATAATATATACAGATTATATCTTAACACTAATTCTACTAAGTCTTGTAACTTTTAGAAAGTTCTTTAAATGTCTCTATGCCTTCTTCTTCATCTTAGATGGGGATAATACTAGTACCTACTTCAGGGTTTTTTGTGTGAGATGAGTTAATTCCACAAATTATATAGAACAGGAATAGCCTGAAAATCCTTCCTGAACTATTTTAGTATACCGTAATATTTGAAATAGCATATTTTTTATTTTAATTTCCTGAGCTTTGAGGATCTTTTTTTTTTTTTTTGCGGTACTGGGGATTGAACTCAGGGGCATTCTACCTCTGAGCTAAACCCCCAGTCCTATATTTTATTCTTTATTTTGAAACCGAGTCTCACTAGGTTGCAGAGTGCCTCACTAGGTAGCTGAGGTTGGCCGCAAACCCGGATCCTCCGGTCTCGGTCTCAGCCTCCCGAATGCTGGGATTAAAAGCGTGCGCCACCACGCCTGGCTCCCGAGGATCTTTTTGAGAAAGTTTCTATCTGTGCTTATATGTTGGAGTTGGAGTGTTGGACCTATGGCCTCATAATTTTGAAGTCTCTGGTCTAACTTCCAGGTCTTTGATCCATCTCGAGTTGAATCTTCTGCTGGATGAGAAGCAGGGATTTAGTTACATTTTTTTTTTAATTTCTTTCTTTTTTAAATGGATAACCAACACCTTTTGTTGAAAAGTCTGTCTGCCTGGCCTGGTGGTGCATGCTTGTAATTCTAGTACTTGGGAGGCTGAGACAGGAGGATTGCAGGTTCACAGCCAGCCTCAGCTACTTAATGAGGCCTTCTGCAACTTAGTGAGACCCTGTTTCAAAATAAAGAATTAAAAAATAGGGATAGGGTGTAGTCAGAAGTAGAATACCCCTGGGTTCAATCCCCAGTACCACCAAAAAAAAAAAAGAGGCCATCTTTTCTCCAGTGCTCCAGTGTATGTGTTTGATGTGTTTGGCACCTTTGTTGAAAATCAATTGACTATAGGTGTGTGTATTTGTTGTAAATGGGATGGTATTAAACTAAAAAGTTTCTATTCATCCAAGGGAGCCACCACGAACCTAAAGAGAGAGTCTACAGAATGGGAGAAGATCTTTGCCAGCTACTCCTCTGATAGAGGACACTAATATCTTGAATATACAAAGTACTTGAAAGACTTGACTTAACACTAAAAAACCCCCCAAACCAAAAAGCAATCAAGAAGTGGGCAATTGAACTATACACTTCACAAAAAAAGAAATACAAATGGCCAGTAAATATATGAAAAAAATGTTCAACATCATTAGCAATCAGGAAAATGCAAATCAAAGCTACACTGAGATTTCATCTAACATCCAATGAGAATGGCAATCATCAAGAAGTCAAATAACAATAAATGCTGGCAAGGAGTGGGGAAATAGGAACTCTTCTCCACTGTTAGTGGGATTGCAATTTAGTGCAGCCACTATGGAGATCAGTGTGGAGATTCCTCAGAAAACTGGGAATGGATCCACCATATGATCCAGCTTTACCACTCCTGGGTATATTTACAAAGGGACTGATATCAGAGTAGTAGTAATACATGCATATTCATGTTTATAGCAGCACAATTCACAATAGCCAAATTATGGAACCAACCTAGGTGTTCATCAACAGATGAATGGATTACAAAATTATGGGATATACACACAATGGAATTCTACCCAGCAATAAAGAAGAACAGAATTATGGCATTTGCAGGAAAACGGATGGACCTGGAGAACATTATGTTAAGTGAGATTAGCCAGTCACAGAAAGTGAAGGGTCATCTGTTTTCTCTTATATGTGGAAGCTAGGGAGTAATCGGGATACAAGAGGGACTTTAGATAATGGAAGAGTAAGCCCAGTAGAGTGAGGGAGGTGATATAGGAGAATGTCAGGGAGAGGGAGAATTAATGAAGGAAACACTTCCATGGACATGATGTACATATGTCAGAATACCAATGCCAATCACAATATCTTGTATGGTGAAGGGGGGGAGTGGGAAGGGAGCTGGGGGGAAACTCACCAACTGCTATGTGCATGTATATCATTATCACTATTTACTACATTATGATTTAAGACTATAGTGCACCAATAAAAGCTTAAAAATAAAATAAAAAATAAAGACACCCTATCAACCAAACTCAATAACAGAATTGGTTTGTTTAATATTTCAGATTACTTTAATGGTTTAACAAGATATGACTTTGTCAAAAAAAGTTTAATGATAGAGAATTTATTATTGTCTTTATTCTTCAGTGATTTAGATCAAGTTTATTTATTCTAGGGAATGGTTTTTACCATCCATATCAGTTTAGAAAGCTTTAGGTAGGAATCAGTATACCATCCTACCTCTTCTATTATTGTTAGGGTCTTGAGATCTGTCTTTGTTTAGAGCTTTGCTTATGCCTTATGTAAAAGAAGATTTTAAAAGATGTTATCTTTGCTTTTGAACAATGCTAAGATTCAAGTACTTCTCTGACTCATTTAGCTTTTAGTATTGAGGAAATGATCAAGAATTCCATTTATAACAGACTCATTCATAATAATCCTAGAGGTTTATTTCATAGAAGGCATATCTAGATAAAAATACTGACTATGACTTCCCCTAAAGAGGTAAAAATAAAATTGTGGGGAATGCTTAGAATTTAGTTAGCAATTAACTTACAAAGAACCATTTAAGGAAAAAAATAGCTTCTATAAGCTGTTGTAACAAAGGACTTTATGAATTCAGAATTTATATTTTATGTACTTTTTTTTTAAAGTGAAACCCAATGAATTTTGTACAGTGTCTTCAGGTTTATTTCTGAACTATAATGATTTCTTCAGATAAAGGAGCCATTGAGCGATCTACTGACTTTCCAACCTCAGGAACAGTTTGAATTAACATGGGTACTGCTAATGTTAAACTATTTATCTGGATATAAGCATGGTTATTCATAGCTATTACATATATTCATTGTTATTCCCATCTGAAAGTTCAGCAAAAGAAAATGGGCATGTTTTCTAATTATCAGTAGAATTGAGGTGTTGAATGCTTTTTGTTTATTCCACCTTATGTGGAATTAAACATATTTTTTCACTCCTAATTTTATTTTTAATATTTCTCGAACTTTAAACTCTTTGTTTCTAAACATGTAGCATGCAATTTTATAGTCAAATGGCATGTCTAGCTTAATTGTTTTTAAATGAAAAAATTGCTTTTAAATATGCCAAGAGAAAAAACTAATGTTACGTACTAGCCAGTTTCTTACATGGTTTTTAAAAGGAACGCAGGCTTCTATTTGGGGTAGTGATGAATATCCTGAGGGTGGTAAAGGTGTTTCCAAGAGCAAGACCACATGGCAGAGTAAAAAGGGCATTGTTCAGAAATCCTGGATCTGTGTGATGCTGGGAAATGTTCTCTACTTTATTTAACATTAATTTCCTCATCTGCTAATGGGTATAATACTTGTCTGGAAAGATTGGAATATGATACCTAAAACAATCCTACATGCATAATAGATTTTCAACAAGGGTAGCCATGATGTTTTGTATTAGAAATTTATTCCATTTATATTTAATATTTCAAAGAATACTGATGAGATATTTTGAAATTCTTTGTTTTGTGAATGTATTAATAGGATTATAATTTTCTAAAGGGTACTATCAAAAGGTATACTTAATTTCTGAATAAACAAATTAATATTCTCAACTTTTTACTGTTAGCATATTTGTGGCCATTTTTCCATTTCTCTAGTCTTTGATATCTTTGTAAATTTAGCTTTCAAATAAGTTAACAGAATAACTGAAAGGCATATAAAGTGCTGCTAAAATAGTTTCCTCATTCACAATTATATATTTCATTCCTCATTTTATTTGTGGATTATTAAATCTTTCATGGTTGTTCATAAAGTGCTCTCACAGACACACATAATTTCAAGTTGATTTTTTTGCAAGGAGAAAGGAGAAGATGTAATCAGATGGCTCATGAGCTGCACATTCTCCGCTACCCACCCATCCCTATCCCTCCCACCCCCTGTTTATCAGTTATTTGGACCTTGGACCTTGTATTAATATATCAGTATTCCCAGGAAGAAGTGGCTGTGTTCTAATATAAGTTGAACTATTGGCCTGGGAGCCAGTGTTTGAAGAAACATCACATATGAAGCATAGAATTGCATAGTAAGTCACCCTTTTTTAAAAAAATTTTAACTTTGCACTTAATTTTTTCTCTAGGTGACATTTTTCTGAAGTTGTTCATTGAGACTTCTCAGCATTCCTGAAGCTATAACTAGGTAAGTAAATGAAACCAGAAGCCCTTATTGTTGCTGATTGTTTGGAAATACTTTCCAGGTAGGTGACAGCTTACTTCTTGAGAAAGGATGTGAATTTTCAACTTTTAGACCCTGTATAGTAAACTTTAGTATTTCTAGGCTAGAAACACCTCTTGAATGAACATATGTCAATATTGTAAAGGACTCAGTGAACTTTCATAATTGATATTGAATTTAATGCTATAATTTCTGAGCTTTAGTTCTGATATGCTTTGTTCTGTCTTCATTCATGAACAAGTTTGGGGGCTCTGTGTAGTAGTGAGCTTAGTGGACTTTAAGTTGTCTTTCTTTTGAACTTCTCTGTGGACTGTTTTACCATCTGTTATCATTTCTCCCAGAAAGGGGAAGTAGAAATAGCCACATTACCAACTTTATTACTTTATGATAGCTCATGTAAAAGGATTGCCCAATAAAAGTTGAAAACAGTTGTCTAATAGATGCTTTATGGTTAACGGAACAGATTTTAATTTATAAAATTCACTTTTGGAAAATATTAGTAATGGAGGTTGAGTAATCTCCTACAATATGCATACAGGGGAGGGACTGCCATGTGCAGGGCATTTACAAAGTCTTCACAGATACCATCTCATTTGTAGAAAGGTCATCTATTTAGATTATAGATTTGGGGGAAGGAAAAATTGCTCTTATGTTACATTTTTGGCTACAGACTTCTCAAGTATTATTAAGTTGTTCTAACAACTAGTATTCTTTAGGTTAGGAAGCTTGGGTCTTTTCTAAATTTTAAGTGGGAACTGTAAATACTTGTGAGTTATGAAATGTTTTGAGCAGAATTCTTTCTCATGGGAAAGTGAGGGCGACCTGAGACAGGTGATATTCTGAGCAGACTAATCATTGGCACCTTATCAAACTGGTAATCTTTAAATACCTGCGTCATATTTATTTAGTGGGGATAGGAGAAACTGATTTCCTATTAGTAAAGATTATTAATAAAAGGATATGCCTTTTCTTGTATGTTGAAAATAAGGGATTTATTACATGTCATTTTCTGACCCAGGTGTTCATAGACCTGTTTTAAGATTTGGCTAATAGTGATCCTCCCATGTCAGCCAGGTGACATGGGGTTATCAGTGAGGCCTGTGTTTGCTCCTTCATTCCACGAGTGAAGATATTCTCCACAGAGACAGATCTGTGCTGTGAGGGGTGTATGTATTTCTATCTAGAGTCGCTGGCAGCTACATGGGAACAGGAGTGATTGCCACCTGTCATGTAAGGAGTCTTATGTATGAGAAAATCTGCATCATGTCTCCACATTTCTCAAGTCTGCAGTGATGGTTTTGTCCTCTTAGCTCTGTGTGTGTGTGTGTGTGTGTGTGTGTGTGTGTGTGTGTGTGTGTGTGTGTGTTGCTGCAGATTGAACCCAGGGGTATTCTACCTCCAAACTATACACCCCCAGCCCTACTTTATTTTTTATTTGGAAACAGGATCTCATTAAGTTGATGCAAGCCTCACTGAATTGTTGAGGCTGGCTTTGAACCTGCAATCCTCCTGTCGCAGCCTCCAAAGTACTGGGATTACAGGCATACACCACCATGCCTGGCCAGCCTGGGTTCTTAAGCTGCTCAGTCCTGCTCTGGAGAAAGGCCAGTTCTGTTCTGCAGTGCCTTCTGGAGCCAAGTTGTGTTCTTCCTTGAAATTCCTCTCTCTGAACAGTTAGCCCCATAAAACCAGCCTTCTCTTGTCTTTTATATTGTTGTTCTTAAGTTGTGAATTCATCCCACACAAATAGAACAAAATAGATAGGTGCGGTGGTGCCTGCATGTAATCACCGTACTTGGGAGGCTGAGACAGGAGGATCACAGATTCAAGGACAGCCTCAATAACTTAGTAAAGCCCTCTACAACTTAGTGAGACCCTGTTTCTAAATAAAAAATAAAAGAGGGCTGGAGGTGTAGCTCAAAGGTAGAGTGCCTCTGGGTTCAATTCCCAGTACCACAAAAATAAAACAAATAGAACAAAACTATCAGGCCAGACAAGACACAAGAATAGCCATTCTGAATTGATGGCATCTGAATCATGGAGAAATAGGATTGTACCAGCGTGGTAGGTTTCTCCTGAGCAAAGAGTAGTTGCAGTTTGAGGGGAGCCTGGACATCAGATGGTCCAGAGGGTGTTTTCCCCAGGGAACATGTCCACAGACTGAGATCTCAATCGAGGTGCGGTTGGCCGTGTGACCTAAGGCCAGCTCTGTACTTCAGGAACTCTGTCTCCTTACTTTGGATGATCTCTTCCTTCTTGAGTGGTTTAGAAGTAAAGATGGGAATGTGTGTATTAGACAGTCAACAACAAGTATCCCCTGCCTGACTCACTGCCACCAAGCCTTGTGGCGAGGTCACCGGGTGTGGATTCTTGCTGGTCCTGGCTCTCTCTGTGGCTCTGTGGAGGGTTACTCACACCTCTCACCTCCAGTGCTTCATTGGTGAAGTAGAAAAGCAAGAGCTTCTCTGTTCTGCCTGCCTAGTCCATGAGAAGGCTTTGGAAAGTGTGACTTTCGGGTATGTGGTTAGTATAAGGGGCTTTCTCTCTCTACTGGTGAATTTTTCTTTCTTTCTTTTTTGTAGTGCTGGGGATTGAACACAGAGGCATTCTACCTTCAAGCTATACCCCCAGCCCAATTTTATTTCTTATTTGAAAACAGGGTCTCACTAGGTTGATGAGAGTCTCACTACTTGCTAAGGCTGTCCTCAAACCTGTGATCCTCTCTCTCAGCCTCCCAAGTGCTGAGATTACAAGTGTGCGCCACCAGGCTTGAATTCTTTCTCTACCCCTTATAATTAGGTATGTGACCTTGAACAAATTACCAACACCCTCTCTGGTTCTCCTCTATCTCAAAGGGCTTCTGAGAGAGTCAATGATGTACTGTGTGTAGAGTAGGACATAGGAAACTAACACCTAGTAAATCTCAATAAATATGTTTGTATATTGGTCAGGACCCAAGAAAGGAAGTAGAGAATTGTACTAAAAAAATGTCCACGGTTTTAACATCCCTAGAGTTTGCACTTTGGCTTGTTGAGCTGCCTTTTATAGCAGGTTATGTTGCCTTGGTCCAGGGAAGATAATTCAAATAGACTGAGGGTGACCTTACAAGGGTTACTCACTCCTCAGAAGCTTTGGGAATTGGTACAAGGGTTACTCACTCCTCTCAGCTTTGGGAATTGGTAGCTTTTCTTCCTGAATGCACTGGGGTCACATCTCTCCTCACCTGGCAGAATTCTTACTGGAACTGACCAAATGATCTGGTGGCCAAATCCCACATATGGCTGATGAGCACTTGAAATAGAGATAGTGCAACTAAGGCACAGTATTTTTAATTTTATTTAATTTCAAATTCAGAACTGATCATCCGATCATTTTGTTGGAGAACTTTCAAGCACATATGGAACAACTTGAGTGTGAAGATCTACTTTTTCAATTGTCAGTTTTACAAAGTTTAAATGAGATTGGCTATTTCAGATGAAAATTTTGTGCTTGGAGTAGTGCGGTTAGTGCAAAGTACACAGAAGGTTTTCAAGCACTAGTATTAGAGAAAAAAGAAGGCAATGTCTCAGTAATGTCTGTGTAGATTTTATATTTAAATAATTTTATTTTAGATATTTTGAGTTAAATGAAATATATTAATTTTTTTTTGCTTCTTAAGTGTTGCTACTAAAAATTTTAAATAACACACATGGCTCACGGTGACATTTCTATTGGACAGTGCTGCTCTAGAAAGTGTTTGAAAAATTTTATAGTTTGTAGTTTATTAAGTTAAATATTACTTTCCCTGGTAGTTTGTGAAGATTATAAAAGTGAATTTTTTTTCTACTTCAAAGGATTTTGTTCATAGTGTGTCAGTTAACAAGTTTAAGGACTTTTCTTAAACATTCAAAATTGGGAAAAAAAAAGGGACACAGCAGATGTGTCTCCTGAGCCCCATGTGACACGGCCCGTGATTCAATTTTGATGTCTTTGCTTGTGACCTTTGGGCTCAACTTTCTGGGAAGAAGCAGCACAGCAAGGGAGGCACTCACAGCCTCCCCCTTACAGCCATGTCCCAGAATGTGCCCCGGCACCAAAATCAACCTTCTCCTCCTCCCTTTGTCTGCATCCCTATTCCTCCTGCCTGCGCCTGGACTTCACTTTCTGAATGAGTGAATGCATGTTTTCCTAGTTAGTTATTTTCTTGCCAAATGGATAAATCACATTTCTCTAAAAAAAAACAAAGCTAGTATTTTGCATGTTAGTGGTGTGTGTGTGTGTGTGTGTGTGTGTGTGTGTGTGTGTGTCTGTGTGTCTGTGTTACTAGGGAATTGAACCCAGGGGCATTCTACTTTTGAGTTACACCCCCAGCCCTATTTCATTTTTTTTAATTTTGAAACAAGGTCTCACTAAAGTTGCTGAGGCTCAAACCTATGATCTTCCTGGCTCAGCCTCCCAAGTACTTGCAGAAATTTGAATTTTTTTTTTTAACCTACTTTACTTGGTTTAAAACCCAATGTACCCTGGATAATGTGTAATATATAGTAGTTAGGCAAGAGCCCTCTAACGGTCAGTACTTTTTAGTTAGAGTTTTTTTTTTTTTTTTCCTTTGAGGACTTGACATTTTTTTTCTTTGGGACTTAATTATTTCCATATTCCAACATGTATTGTCTTTTGTAATATTGGAATTATCCTTTATTAGCTAGTTTTTCGGCTTACCTCCCAGGGAACTCAGGCAAGAAATAAAAATATTTTTATAAGATTCTTTGAGGGAATAAAATTAATATTTTTGAGAATGAAAATATGGTGACTTGTCTCCTAAGGACTAGGAGACTTTATTAAGATAGCAAAGTATGCCTTCCAAAGGCTTTTTTTTTTAAAGGGCTTATTGGAAATGTGCTGGGGAGAATAAAAGGAAATTCAATACCATGGAAGTTGGAAACAGCCTCTGAAATCCAATCTACTTTAGAACACATACAACACATTAATTTCCAGAGATTTAAGACAGCTCAGTTCACTTCTTAAGACTGTCAGGCCCATTGTGTTGGTGACATGGAAAGGTTCTTCAGCACAGATGTGCATGGGCAGGGTTTTGTGTACCGTGAGTACTTTCTTGAAAATAGAGTATCCCCTAGGTCTGCCTTTCCTTACCTGGATCAAGTTGCTTTAGTTTAGTACTTTTCTTAGGTTGAGTTCCTCAGAAGCAAGTACCACTGATCCTGGAACAGGGAAGGAAGCTTCAGGGAGAATCTCTGTGAGGTGTTCAAATGTTGTTCTCAAAATGACATGTGCCTCAATTACAAATGCTGAAGACCATTAGGGTAACTGATGGAACAATGGTATTGTCAGGGCTTCTTACGGTAGGGTGGAAGTTTCCTCTGTGCTAATCAGCCTACAGAAGTATAACTAGGTCCATAAGGAAATTACGATATTTTTTCCAAGCACTCAGATCTGGAAGAAAACAAAAAGTCTGTCGGAAACCCTTGGCCAGCCAAGTCTCAACAGAGCCACCCTCATTAGTTGGGGAAATTCCTGGGGAAGGAAAGAAGGTGGAATCCAGTGCTATTAGTGGACCTTAGAAAGAACTCTTCTGTGCTGAGTTTTTCTATTCCTTTCTGTTATGCTAATGTAAAAACCTTATTGACACATTATAACATTAAAAACGTATCCTAATAGCCTGTTGGCATTCCATCCTTGTCCTTTAGGGAGCAAGGGAGCTGATCTTGAGGACACAGACATCCAGACATTTAGGGCTGTTGTGTGATCCCGGGGTAACAGAGAATAGGAAGGTGTTCCTGTCCTAAAGGGTTCCCAATCTAGCCATGAGTGGACAAGCAGAGAAGTCACTGCCACCGTGGTAAACCACACTGGAGACAGAGGAAGGAGAAGTTAATTCTGCCTATTGGGGAAGGCAGCCCAGAGCTGGGACATTTGCATTGGGCCTTGAGGATGAGCCACTTTTGCTGAGGAGCAGAGGCAGGGAGGTGGGGAATTGAAGGGTGTGGTGAGGAAGCAGTGAGTGGTGTTGGGTGACTGAGATACCAGGTGTGGTGAGGCTGGGAGGGCAGGCGGGAGAGGGCAGCTGTGGATCTACAAAGGGCCTTGCCCCTGCTTTTACTGTCTCGCATGCAAACATCAAAGAGTGTGTGCCATTTCTGGCTGAACCATTTCTGTGGGCTCATATCCAAGTTCCCACCAAACATCCTGCCATTGTAGGGACAATTTAGGCACAGGGTTTTGAATGGAGCTTAGAGAACCTGTGTGGGGTTTCAGACTCCAAAGGTGTAGCCATTTAGTTGTGATGCCAACATTTTGCATTAAGTGGCTCATTAGTGATGCCATGTGGCCCACGGATATCTTGTGGAAGGAGAAAGTGGCATGCTTTTTTATGCAGGTGATCAATATCATACATAAGATATAGCATTTATCCTCTATTTGCCATGCATTATCCATCATTCCAACAAGCCCCAAGTGTTCTGTATTCCTGGCAATATCTAGTTATATTTAATAGTATGCAGAACTGATTGTGTTTACTTTTTCCTAATTCCCCTCTCTGCAGTAGCTATCCTACAGCATTAGTGTTGATGCCTTTGGCCATGCTTGAGGGGCACACCTGCTCTTAAAATCCTTTGGTACATGGATTGAGAAAGGGAACAAAATAAGTTGACATCGGGTTTCCTCTGTATTACCTTATGCAGCTCAATCTCAGTCCCTTTAGTTGTCTTTGTCTTTTGTTTCTAATGGAATTGCTACCTTGATAGAGAGGATGAAGGTTTAACATGGTGTCTAGGTCCTGGGGCCATTGCTCAGACTTAATTAAGAGCAGAAGCTGAAAGTGAATCTCAAATCCTTCTTTAGAAACCCTAAGGATGGTAAGTCAATTATCATCTCACCAAATCTTGGGCTAACAGACCTCTTACTGCTTAAGTTCACATTTGCACATAAGGGCTGGAGATATAGCCCAGTGGTAGAACGCTTGCCTAGCCTGTACAAAGCCCTGAGTTCAATCTCTAGCACTGCAAAAACATAACAAAAACCAAAGAATGTCATGTCAAAGAATGTTCATCAAGTCTCAAAAAGGCTTTCCATGTGGTTTTCCTATAGAACAAGCAGTCACCTTGTTTATTTCTTAGACTGACCAGTATCACACAGTTCTTTCTCCCTTAGGAATTTCTACTTCCTCTTTCATCATTTATAGAGTGTTTTTTTCCCATGGAATTCCCCATTCCTCTGTAGACTTACTTTTATACCATCTTTTGAAATCATAGTCAGGCTTCAAGAATATGTTTCCCTGATGACTTCACAACATAAGATAAAGACTTAAAAATGTTTCACACTGGAAAGGGAAATGTGAGGATATCTTAAGTCTAGTTTAGTAAATTGGCCACTGACTGTTGTGTATCTTTGGATAGATCACTGTCCTTAAGTGAATAAATACAAGAATAATCAATCCTAAGAAACTATTCTGGCAGCCAGATGAAAATAGACCATTCTCAGTCACTCTCCAATACAAGAGTAAATACCAAAGTAAATAGGATACTTTATCCCTCGTGTATTTAGCATCTAGTGTTTCAGGGTGCCTTCCCTGTATACTGGCACTCTTCTGCAGGCACAGGGACTTGGTCCCTGACTTTGAGGAGCCTGCCCTTGACTCCTGTGATCTTGGGAGTGTTTTTGTCCTAATAGCCTGAATCCTTGATTTGACTTGGCTCTCCCCATATGAATCTTCACCTACCATTAGGACCATCAGGGTCTTATCACCAGATTATTAAGTCATTTTTTCCAATATCATGGCTATTTAAAGCTGCCAATGGAGAACCTGGATTTGAGGATGGATGAGTATTTTCTTTCCAATTGAGCAAAAAATTGTATGGGAGGATATGGGTTGGTGGCTGACAGGCAGGTAATAAATGGAATGTTTTTTTAGTGGCTTATTATCCCCTTGTGGAAGAAAAGCAACAGGCTTCCTGCTCTGTTATGGTTTTGCTATTGACACTGAATTTAAACTCAAGAAGTTTGATCATAGTGAATCTTAACATTCATTCTTTAGGAAGTAAGACTTTTGTCAATAATCAAATATACTATGCCTGAAGAAAAATATCCCAAACCTGTGTTCATACAACTTTCAGGAATGTTCCTAGGGCTAATCAAGATAATTTTGAGTGAAAGTTTCTCCATGTCTAATTGCCTTGGAGATAACTATGGTACTCTTTAGCCCAATAACCCAATTCAGAACTTGCCATATTGTATGCTACGTCCATGTATTAATAGATAATTTAAACATGTATGGAACATTTCATAAGACAACAAGACAAAGTATGCTAAACCAGAACTGTTCCAAAAATCCAGAATTCATGATCAAGCTTTCTAAAACGGTATTACAGGAAAATGGTCTTCCTCTGCCTCTATGAACTCATAATGACTAAACAAAGATAAACAGGATTTATTTTGACTTATTTTTATTGTGGGACTACTCAGACTTTGGCATGCTAATTTGTGCAATGGCTCTTCAAGAGTCAGATAAGGATCAGTGTCTGTCCTGAGGTCCCTTTGGTCTCAAGAGGGACCGTGACCATGTCCCAGAACTCATGTCACTCTAACATAGTTGGGGGATACTGACATGGGGTTGG
Organism: Graphiurus murinus; assembly: GCA_004027655.1. Taxonomy (NCBI): domain Eukaryota; kingdom Metazoa; phylum Chordata; class Mammalia; order Rodentia; family Gliridae; genus Graphiurus; species Graphiurus murinus. The sequence goes on along the minus strand of PVLC010020433.1, from coordinate 16,451 downwards.
TTCAAGTGGTCATGACTTCTTTTTAACTCTTCCCAGCAGGAGCTGGAGTCTTATTACCTACCCGTTGAGTCTGGGCTGGTCGCAGATAGAATGTGACAATATTATGTAAGTGCCAATAAAGAAAGCTGACCATTTCTACTTTCACCCTTGTGAAACACAGCTCTGAGACCTCCATGTAAGGAAGCAGTCTAGCCTCCCGGGAATGAGGGATGCCTCATGACAGGCCATGGCCAGACTAGTGGGGAAGGGGACAACTGGTGTGTGTGTGGGGGGGCTTCCAGTCCAGCTGACCTGGCTGAACGTAGGGCTTGAGTGAGCCTGGTCAAAACCAGCAGAGGAACTGCTCAGCCAACCCAGGGAGTCAAGAGAATAATATATTGCTGTTGTTTGAAGTCATTCCATTTCGGGACACTACATTACATAATCATAGTTAATGGGTACACCAACATAAGCACTGATACCAGGAAAAGCTTTGAAACCAGACAGGAAAATATGTTTTTAAAACCTAACCTGATACTTTTAGGAGGCTTTTCGGGCTTTTAGGCTACTTTTCCAGACAGGGGTTTTCCAGAAGCCTGAGTCAAGTGAATAGTTAATGAGAACTTAGTTTTTCTTTGGTGTGTGAGGAACAGGACCAGTAGGGCCCAATCCCAGAGCAAGTGACCCTGCAGGGTGCAACTCATTCTGCCTGGGAAAGGCTAGGGCTGCTCTCGGCCTCACTTTCCCCACAGCTGTCTGACAGCTACCTGTGAGGATGGCCAGAGTCACCCAGGGCCCATTCTCATAGTTTAATAATTAGATCGAAGCAAACACGGCTTCAGATGCTGCCCATCTGGTCCACTTGCCGTCCAGCTGCGGGATGCAAGACCTTTCCAGAGCTGTCGCACAGAGCAGGTTTAATTTTCCCTGGCTCCCTGGAGCAAATCTGATCAGCAGATGTCACACAGGGCCTGTTTTCAGCAGGTGAGATGTTGCAATGTGAGAGGGTACAGGGCCTGGCTGGTCGCAGGTCTCTGGGCCTGGCGTTCACAGTCCTCTTGGTGCCCGAGGCCAGGTAGGCTATTTACATGGATGTTGTGGCTACTGCAGGGAAAACCCAGCAGGTCCCCCTCTGTAGTTACATCCAGCCCTAGCACACTCACTCTGGAAGGTCACAGCAGTCAGGCTAAAAGCACGTTGGCCCCAGTGATGTGGGAAGAGGTGGAAGGATCCGGGAGTCATGGGAGATGGAGCTGGAAAAGACCCATTTGGTCATTCAGCCTCTTCCTCTGTCATGGCCAGACCATTCCCCTGGGATACCCTCTAGCGCTTTGTAAAATCTGTTTCTGAATGACTCAGGCTGGGAGACTTCCAGCCATTCCCTGGGGAGATGGAACGGCCTTTTCTGAGGAGGAAATATTTTCCTCACAACCGGTTGGGATTTTTTTTGTTGGTTGGCTCCAGCCCCATTCCTCCTGGCTGGTGTCCCTCAGACCACCCTGAACAAGTCCCCCCTCTCACTCTTGGATTCCCACACTTAAACCTATGTCATGCTTCCGCTGAGCAGCAATTAAACCCAGAAGGAGGGGCCTGCTTCCTCGCCTTACACTGTCTGAACTAATGACTTTCCCCAGCTGCTCCAGAAGTCTGATCTCTTGGTCTGAATTTCTCTCTAATGTTTTTGTGCCCGTTACATTTCATATGTGTGGATCTGTGCTGGTACTTCACATGCATCATAACGAGTATATATTCCACCATGAGAATGAGTATATATTCATTTGTATTGGAATTATTTGGATTTTTTTTTTTTTTTTGGCTGGATTGTGTTGACCTTGGTTTATATGTCAGTAGAATATGGCTACTCCAGAAGCCGATAATAATGACCTCATACATATGGGTTGGCACAGCCATGAGAACACTGTGGTCCTAGGGCATTTGGTGGGGGGTAGGGAGGAGGACTCTGATGTAACTCAGAGTAGAGTAATTAAAATAAAGAAAATAAGGATGTGTGTCTGCTCAGTTTTCAGCCTTGTTAGGGATGTTTAGGAAGCAAGGGATAGTGGTTTGTGGGTCTTTGACTTTGTTATTACTGATGAAGCCAGGAGATGACCAGCATGAGTTTGCCCATGGGATTCCCCCAATGCAGGCCAACTAGAATTTACAGGCCATGAGGTTGAAATTGGAAGAGAGGTTTAAATCTATGTTTTTCTGACTGTGCTCTATGGCGTTCCAGTTCCTAGGGGCATTTTAGGGGTTATATGGAGGTGACGGGGAGGAAGGGTACCCTGCTTAGGCTCTCTACTTTTAAATTAGTACAGCTCTGTTTTTTATCTGTTTCATGTACAGAATTGGGACTGCTTGTCAGATTCTGTTTGATAAATACTGTTTCATGTTTGGAAAGAAAGTTTGCAAACCGCAGGTTCAGAGGACTGACTTCTAGTAAAAACAAATAAGAGAAAGAAACCTCTTCAGCCCAGCAACTAACGATTACATTTCTGAGATCCACATAGATCAATCCACAGACATTTGAAAGCAGTAAAAAAGCAAAGGGCTAAACAAATAGATGTTTCTGTGTAACTACTATGTCATCAGGAAACTCTTAGTCAATATAAACAGGACATGCAGACTGTGACGGTTAAGTGGCAAGGAGAACAAGAGGCCAGTGCTGGTCATAGCGCAGGTGACTGCCAGATCGTGTGGTCTTAAGCAAGTACTGGAGTTGAGTTAGTAAGAGACATGTGATAAAAAACAAAAAACAAAAAAAACACCATTTATGAAGAGCTTTCCATGTGCTGGGCATTGTACCTAGGGTCCGTGTCACACATGGGGAAATTGAGGCCCAGAAGTTGATTGATTTGCTCAAGGTCACACAGGTGATAAAGTAATGGAACTAAAGATGAGTCCCTCTGGCTAGAGTTTATCCCCTTAAATGCTCTTCTGTGACCTCTTTCTGTTATTATATTTCTCCCCTCTAATGGTTTTGGTTAGTGGCACCCCTAAGGATGGTGAGTTTGAAAAAGTGCCTTGCCGTAATTATAACTTTAAGATTAGTCACTCAAAGATTGCTCAATATAAAGCTGAAATTTACTGTTATGTAAATGGTCCTCACTGGTAGAACAAAGTATATACAGAAAGGGAACCAATAGTATAACTTTGACACTAATACCAAGCAGGCATGTGCAGTTCTCAATGTGTATTTGTGTCTGGCCTTAATCACTCTCAGACAGCCACTCCAAAGTTTCTCATGGTACAGTAGAAATTAGAATTCTTGTCACTATAGCAGCAGGGGGCATTGACAAGATAGAAGGAGAATACCTGTGTGCAGGTTTTGTGTTTTAAATCTCGGTGTCTTTCTCAGATTTTACCTTAGCAGCTCCAATTCATCATCTGTGTTATGGCCTTTGCCAAAGGTTGATAAGTAAGGATGGATCTGTTCTTGCACAAATCAATTCCCTGCTCTTACCAGTAACCAGATGGTTGAAGTGAGTACATTAGAATCTTCTGAACTGTTCCTCAGTCAGTGGGTCTCCTAGGCAGTGAATGTAACAGGCATGGAGGTTTGTTTTCTTAGGTGCATTTGGAAAGCTGAGGCTGCTTGAGAAACATCCAGGTGGCCCAAATACCCCGCCTCCCTGCATCCCTCCAAGTCTTCTGATTTTCTTTCAAAGAGCAAGCAAAGCCCTCCGGGGGAACATGAACTAATGTGGGTGCTTGGGAAGTATTGGGTAATAACTCTTTCAAGCCATGAGGACCCTGTTTGCCTAGCAGAAATTCATCAACAGTGCCCTGGTGACTTAAAAATGTTTGTGTTCCTTCCCAAGCGCCAGTCTCACTTCCTGAAGGTAATATTTCATTAAGGGTTATAGACCAATACTAGATCTTTACAATGAAACTCACGCACAGAAAATCCTGCTCTTGGCTCTGTAGCAGATGGTGACAGCTTCGCAGAGCCTAGGGCCTTGGGTGTTGCCTCCTGATGGGGAGTGTGTGTCGGTTAAGAGGTCAGGGGAAAAGTTGCTGAATAACAATTAAGTGCCAGTAGGTCGAGGTCCGGCTGGACATAACAGCCGTGCTCTCGCAGGGTGGTGGACCCAAGTGGCTGTTCGGGTAAGAGCCACCTCACAGTGACAAGCAGCTTGTCAGTGCTTTCCAAAACATCCGTCTTAGAGAGGCGGTTGGAATTCCTGCAGGGGAGTGTTTCCACTCATTGTCCATGAGAAACGAGAGTGAGTGGGAGTAAGTGATGCACAGATTGAGAGGAAATGAGTCTGCTCTCTGCTTGGGATCCCAGTTCAGATGAATTCCATATTTTGGTTAGGGAATGTTTTCTTTAAAAAAAAAAAAAAAGTAGAGAAAGAAAGACAAGACAAGAAAGAAAAGCTTAGTTACTGACCTAGTTACTCAAAAGCAATCTTGACATACAATTCTAGGCCTGTTGAAGTGGCAGCTTCAGGTGGTTGGGGTTTTTTTTGTTGTTGTTGTTTGTTTGTTTTGGTGTGTGGTGTGTGTGTGTGTGTGTGTGTGTGTGTGTGTGTGTGTGTAAGAAAATGATCTGGAACTTAGTGGCATGCTTTTCTGCCTCTGGCCCAGCTTTCCTACCAAGGTGGCCAGACTCTGCTGATGAGCCACTTCAAGACTGCTGTGGTCAGCAGAGCTGTGGGTCCATCACTGCATCTTCATGGATCCATCATTTGAGAATCTGATCAAATACTACGTATTTATCCTATTAACCAAAAAATTGCAATAGAGATTTGCTTGGCTACATCTTCACTGTAAAAAAAAGAAAGTAGATTGTCCCATAAGGAAGCAGCTATCAGTTTTAATTTAGAGATTTTCTATGCCCTTCCCTGTCCCCTGCTGTATAAATCCAGAAGTGGTAAGGCTAATTTGCTTTTGTGCATTGTGTCCAAAATATGCCACCTCTGACCATTCAAAATGAGCTCTGTTTTACCCTCTGAAGTGTCATACAATGCTATGCGAGGATGTGGCGTTGAATATGGGCATCTCCACAGCCCCTCCTGCATGGAGTTTACTGTCCATTGAAGCTTCTATAGCTAGGGGGACTTGAAGTAAGGTATTCACTGTGCTTAAGGAGCTGCCGCAGTGGGAGACTCTGAGCTGGCAGATCAGGCCTCCTCATTGCTGCCCAGTGCTGGTAGGTGGTCCTTTAGCACCTTTCACAAGAGCCAGGGAGGAGGGTGCTTACCTTCCTGCCTCGCACACTGGCCCATGAGCCCATTGGAGGTGGACTGAACTCTGGCATTGTGAGTTTCTTTTGTCCCTGCCTAGAATTACAGGATACAAGCAAAGGCCCAGACAGATGCCCCAGCCCCTTCCCAAGCCACCTGCACTGCCCTCAGTTTACATGCAACAATGGTGTAATGTCCTGCCTGACATTTTGTCCTTGTCACTGTACACAAATCGCACCATCACCCTCAGTCCTCCAGCTTTGTGTACCCGCAGCTGACCTAGTCAGCAGAGGAAGGGCTCTTACTTCAGCCTGGCCTGGGCATTCCTGTGCTCTGAGATTTCTGGAACCTGCATCCCTAGGGCCACCTCTCTATACCTGAAAGGGAGGCCATGCTCTGAGTTTGAGGATTGTCTCTCAGGCCAAGGCTGAGGGGTGACCCTCCTGTTGCGCTGTGCCCTCAAAGAGCAGAGGAAGGGTACATCTGAAAGTGCCCTCCTGGGGAACACAGTGACCCCATGAACACATGTTTCCTCCTGTGGGCAGTACAGAGCCCAAGGAGGTTCCCTAGAGAGCACTCCTAAGAGTAAGGCCCTGTGGGAGATGGGAAGGTGAGTCAGAGAGGCCTTAGGCCTCAAGGAGTGTGCGCGATGAGTGAGAAGCAGTGTGCTCACAGCATTGAGTGGCATGGATAAAGATCTGATAGACCCCCTTCTGGGGAGCAGCAGTCAACAGGGAGAGTTTCCATGGATGGGGTGGCCTTGAACTGACCTTGAAGGGGAGGCATGAGGTGGACATATGGGAACAAAGGGCGAAAGAGGCAACAGCAGAACCCCACTTGATGGGGCTGCCTGGAGGAGTGGGCAGGTTCCATTGTGTTCAGAGCCTCCAAGGATGCAAACAGGGCAGCCACAGCCAAGAGGAGCTCACTAAGGGGTTCCTGAAGTCCCGGGAAGCAGTCCTCGAGTGTCCCTGGCTGGCAGACTGGACAGAAAGAAGGCATGCAGTTGTGGCCATTCTGATGAGCAACAAGGACATCTCCCATTCAGAAACCTGAGCCTCTCCAGGGACCTACCTGGGAAAGCAAGCCCCAGGGGGATGTGAGGGCTGTTGCAAATTGTTACCTATTTTTCCCCCAGTGACAAACCAGAGCCTTCATACAGTGCTGGAGAATTTATTTCTGAAGGATACAGAAATGGTTAGACAAAGCTTAAGGAAAATAGTCTTTTAAAAGGAATCTCAAACTCACAAGCTATTTAATTTCTGTAACTTATAGATATTAGAATTACAAATAGCCTCCCTCCTAAAGCAGACTCTTGTCATAATTCAAACTCAACCATTCTACTGTTATTTCTACTATAGGAATATTTTTTTTAAAAGGGGGATGCTTTTTCTTCTTAAACTTAACCATAGTGGTCTGGTCTCTGCCATCTCCAGGCTAGGTGGACAGGGGTGATATCACTCCTCTCTAGGTAGGTATGCAGGTGCTGGAAGCCGCTCTACCTATCACCATTGCCCTGCCCGGCGAGCCTGAATTGGAAGTTGTTCATTTTGTGGGTTTTCAGCACAGTCTTTTATGGGTAGATTTTTTATGTTTTCCCCTTCTTGAGTGTTACTGGATCCCCATCACTGGAAGACTGGGGTCTATTTTAGTAACTGATTTATCAGGTGCCAGGCTAGTCACAGACCTCACTGCAAGTGTGTAAGAAAGGGACCCTACCTCCTTCCCCAGAACTATGTGACTGGCTCCACCAGGACCCCCCAGTTAGAGGTGATATGCCAGAGGCTACCTTCATATCATCTACACTGGAGTGTTTGTGAAGTCCCTTCTACAAGCGGCTATGCATTGGAAATGGGGGCTCCGTAGCCTTTCTCTGTGGTCATTCTGGTGGGTGAGGAACTTCAGAGGAGGCTGGGGGCCTCATGAATGTGTTGGTATTATCAGTGATACTTGAGAGATGCTCTCCCAATGCACCCTCCCTCTGGGAGCTGGCCGTGCTCTCGTCCCTGCCCAGAGGCCCACTGGACTGCTTTCAAGATGTCCTGGGAGCAGAAGTGCACAGGGCAGGGTAGTGGCTGCCTGGGAGGTGGGGCTGGAGGCTTGAGGGTGCTGTGTCAAGCAGATGATCACAGAGCATACTTCCTGTAAGGGGAAGGGGGGGCGTTTTCTGTTCCTTTGTTCTTATTTATTTATTTTTGTGGTACTGGGGACTGAACCCCAGGGACATTCTACCTCTGAGCTACACCTCCACTCCTACTTTATTTTTATTTTGAAATAGGGTCTCATCACCAGGTTGATGAGAGTCTCACTACTTGCTGAGACTGTCCTCGAACCTGAGATCTTCCCATCTCAGCCTTCCAATGTCCCTTTGTTCTTAATGCTAATAATGATGCCATTTTCCCTCGGGGAGACCTTGGCCTCTGCCCAAACACTTCCATGATTCTCCTTGACTATAGAGATCAGCATTGTCCCCTCACCAAGGATATAGAAATGTCACAAACATTGGGGTTTCCTTGTTGCTTAGTGTCAGGTGAAAACTCTCTTTGTCCCCATAGCAAGGTGGGCTGCCGGTTCCCACCCAACCCTGGAGTGCCCCTCCGAGAAGCCATCGTCTGGCCCACAGGAGAGGATCTATTGTCCAGGGCTGTGACTAACACTGTGAGTTTTATAGCTGGTTTTGTTTAAATATGTGTTTTAATTGCACATGTGTATGAGATATTGATATATGCTACAATGCATAACAATCAAGTCAGGGTAACTAGCATATCTATCTCTTTAAACATTTATTATTTCATTGTGTTGCAAGCCTTCAAACCCATCTCTTCTAATAAATGTTATATATAAAAATATATAGTGATTTGTAAACTATAGTTACCCTACTGTGCTGTTGAACCCTAGGAATTATTCCTTCTACCTGTTGTAGCTGCTTTAACATCCCATTTGTGAATCAAAGCTGGTTACAGGGAAGCAGGATGCTTGAATAAATGCCACAGAGCACAGGTGCCAGGAGCTCTCCCAAACACCTCTACTGCCTCCCAGCTTGGCTCAGAGAGACTAAAAATGGCCTGCATGGCCCTCCTCCTAGGCAGTTCTTCCTGGTGGCCACCAGGCCCTGTGCATGCTGAAGGCTACGTGTGTGAGCCCATCATGGTTCCTGAAAAGGACAGCCAAGGCCAGGATCTGTGGCCTGCTGAAATCAGCAACTGATATTTTAGAACCAAGAGGAGGAACTTTCACGGAAACAACTGTTTTTGGAAAGACACATCATGCGTCTTCCGTAAATTCTGCAATGTTGGCAGATAAAATGCTGTAACACAGAGATCATCACCAGCCCCCTTTTAAGAAAATAAACAAGATAGTGACCCAATTCAGTCCCTTTTCATTTATTATACGGGGCACAGTGAATACAGTACCATAGATGACTTGAAGAGTTCCCTTTCATAGTTTAGTTAACCTGAAACATTTCTCTCAGCACACAGGGAAAGGATGTTCATGGTATGTATTATGTTTGCTACTTTGCTCATCATCTTGCTGGTATAAAATAAATGTCAAAAAAGTGGGGTTTGTTTTTTCTGAAAGAAGAAAATTGCTGTGTGTCCATGTGTATGTGTGTGTGCACGCATGCACTGTTAAAACCTTCCGTTTGCAACAGACTGTGCTAATCACCTTTGGAGGCCACTTACAGTTTTTCTGGAAAGTGACAGGGCTTGTATGAAATATTTAGAGAGTATTAAATGCTGAGCTGTGTGGTCCTAACCAAGTACAGTGTGAGATCAGAGAAGGGAGGGATTTGTGTGGGCTGGAGTAGAATTAAATATATCTTAATTTTAAGGGAGGCAAATGAAAATGCTAACTTAAAAAATGACAACAATAAAAAGTTTGGCTGAATCTTAGAGAAGTGGTGTGTGGGAGTAAGGAAAATGCCAAGCATGGCTGTAGTGGCTGTGTGGTTTTAGGACCTATTCCACCTGCCCACGTCCTTGGATGCTGATGTGGACGGGCTGGCCACAGACCCCACAGACTATGGCTCCTCATTCTCTGCCCTGGGTGATGGTGCAGAGGGTACAGCAGCTCAGTTTCAGTGGGGGTAGGGGTGGTAGTCAAAGGTGATAGAGAAGTCAGTCACTAACCAACTAACAAATACCTTTTGAGCACCAGCTGTGTGTAGTAATAGCAATAACCACCATATTTGGCACATACTAAATGCTAAACACTATGCTAAGCACTTCACTTTTGTTTTTCACAATAATTCAGTGAGGTAGTAAGTTAAGTGCCACCCCTAATTTCACAGATACGGAAAGAGGTGTGGGGGGTATCTTACTCCATTTGTGCCACTATGAAAAATTACCTTAGCCTGGGTCACTTATTTGATTTATTTATTTTTAATACTTTAAATGGTGCATTGTAGTCTCACATCATTATGTAAATCATAGCAATAGTGACATACATGCACACAGCACTTGGTGGGCTTTCCCCTGCCTCCCTCCCCCTCCACTGCCTCCCTTTCCCCATGCAGGGCATTGAGATTGGCATTGGTATTCTCACATATGTACATGATGTCAATAGAAATGGTTTCTTCCTTGATCCTCCCCTTTCCCCTCTTTCTCTAGACCACCTCCCTGGCTCCACTGGAGTTTCTCCTCCATTATCTGAAGTCCTTTTGGTATCCTGATTACTCCTTATCTTCCACATATTAGAGAAATTATGAACCTTCACTTTCTGTGACTAGCTAATCTTATCTAACATAATGTTCTCCAGGTATGTATGTATGTATGTATGTATGTATGTATGTATGTATTTTGGTACTGGGAATTGAACCCCGGGGCATCCTACCTCTGAACTACATCTCCAGCCCTATTTTTAAAATTTTCATTTGGAAACAGACTCACTAAGTTGCTAAAAGCCTCACCAAATTTGAACCTGTGATCCTCCTGTCTCAGCCTTCCAAGTACTGGGATTATAGGCATGTGCCACCATGCCAGCTAGCCTGAGTGATTTATAAAGAACAGGAATGTGTTTCTTGCTGCTCTGGAGGCTGGGCACTTCAAGATCAAGGTGCCAGCACTGGTGCCTGGTGAGGGCTGCTCTCTGCTCCCAGGATGGCGTGCCTTGTTGCTTTGTTGTCATGTGACAAAAAGTGGAAGGACAGGAAAGTACTCCCTTCAACCTGGAGCCCCTTGACACGGTTGCTGGTCCATGAAGACAGAACACTAATGACTTAATCATCCCAAAGGCCATACCTCTCAATACTTCTGCATTAAGTTTCAGGGGATTAAGTCTCAACATAAATTCTGGAGGGACAACATCACTCATTCTCAGGAGTCTAGTGACAAGCCTCATGTCATCACACTGCCATTGAGTAACAGAGCTAGGAACTGGATATCGTGTGCACACATATGGGACATACTCCAAAGGACCATGCTTTCTGCTGTGTGGTTGGTACCAGACCACTGAGTGATAGGAAGGGTGTGTGGTGTGTGGCCACAGACCTCAGGCAACCTGTGAATCTCAGAGGATGGGGCTGAATGAGGAGGAGGTGTCCATCTGCAGATGTGATTGCTGGCCTTTCGAACCAGTGAAAAGAATTGCATAAACACATAAAGGTGATGGTGGCATGGGGCAGCCGCTATTGATTTGGGGAGCAACTGTAGTCTCTACTGTGCTATGGTCACACATTCAGGTAGGCTGCACGCATGGGTAGAACAGGCTGTGTGAGGCAGTAGGGAATGGTGGGGCCAGGGGTAAATTGTAGATATTTGTTAGTTGACTGCCTAGAACGAGTAATCACTACTTAGCTCTCGTCATCTGTTGTCATATGGAAATGTAGGCGCAGTATTGTCAAGTGTGCTGGTGTTTTTCAGCCAGAAATCTGAGCATTTACATTGTCTTTCAATCTTTGGATGCTTGCTACTAATAAAAAAAAAGTTACATGGGTCAATTATTGTACACAAGCTTCCAATTTGGAACCTCTGGAGAAGACAGTATAGAAATTGGAATAGAGAGACTGGAAACCTGAAGGTAAGAGACCAGCAAGTGTATTTTGCTTTGTCAATCCATATCAGGGGTATCAGGTGACTGCAGCTCACAGCAGAGCTTCTTGAACCTCAGTGTGCAGATGCCTCCCCATAGTGGGCCTGGTATGCTGCAGGACTGGGACCTCTATTGAGGATTCTAAAGCAGCATTTAGGGAGAGGACTGTGATGAATTAGTGCCATCTACTGTGAGCAAAGAAAAGGAAGCTGGCCTCACAAGTTACCATCCCTGCAGAACACCAAGATAATAAGGTATGAATGCTCTGTCATGGCCATTTCCAGGGTTCTCCAAAAGAGCAGATTTTGTGAACACAGCTAGGTGAGAAGCTCTTAAACTTCATATCCTTTTTATACATAAACACCCATTCACATTAAAAAAAAAAAAAAAAAAACTTGGACTCATCTCTATCATCTGGGAAATTGGGATTAGACTATTAAGCCTTCAACTTGGGTGGGATAAAGGGAGAGTTAACTGATTGGCTCTCCCCTTTTCCTGCTGTATTTGGAGGGTGAAAATATGCCTTGCACATGTTGGTGTTCTGTTACTTCCACGTTTCCTTGGCGTCCCTTCAGCATGGGGTCCGTGGTGGGAGGAAAGGGTGGGTGCCGGGAAAATTGCTTTGAGCAGAAGTCATCTTGTTTCCATTCACTAAGCGCTGCTCTTGGAGCCCTTCGCCAGGTCCCCTGCCTGTGTGCAGTGCCCTTGGAGTTGGATGCCAGGAAACCATATGATTTTTCTAATTGGGCAAGTGGGAGGAGAGGGACTGCGTGAGCCAGGATGGGCTGGCACTAACGCCTAAAAATAGATCCTTTTCCTTATGAATAAACATTTTGGGGAGCAAAAAGCCATGCACACATTTAATCACTGGGCCAACATTGCCTTGGCAAGTCAACGGAGGTGGCTGAGAGGGCCAAGGCCCAGGAAGGTGGGTGGAATGCCAGCCAAACTGGCATTGCCATGGCAACCGGGCCCTTTGGAGAAAGCATCAGTGGCCTCCAGGGAGCACAAGCAACTTCAGATCTGGGGCCAAAGTATATGTGTAGGAGATGAGAAGGACAAAGAGAGTCATGGAGTGATGCTTTTTAAATATAAATCCTATTTAAGTCCATCTTGGCTGGGCTCTGGGTTTTTGTGGTTCTCACAAATGCCCACAGGACACCAGTGCTGCTGGTCCAGGCTGCACACTCGAGTCACCAGGGTTTGGGGTGCATCTGTGATTGTCAGGGCTTTGCGGAAGAGCAAAGGCAAACTGACAGGAGAGTGAGCCCACTCACTTTCTATTAAATTTGGTGTAAGCTGAAAAGGGGCAAGTGTTAGACAATTGTTCCTTGTCATATTGCCATTCTGATGATGTTTTCATTGCACGATGGTGGTGACACTTTCATGTAACAAGATTATGAGTTTGTGTATCGTAATTTTATTGGTTTAAAAAAATGCCTGTGGTTGGATTGAATCTGAATATTATTGTAGATGTAATGACTAATTCTATAAAACACAGCCCTGGGCTGTTGATGTATAACTGAGACTCTTGAAACGTAACAGAGCAGACTTAACAAAAAGTGTAAAGGCAAACGAATAGCCAGGCAGTGAAGCTATGAAGTGAAAACCAGTTTGACCATTTTGAAACTTTCACAAGGAAGTAGGTAGTTTGCCCTTTGGGGAAGGAAAAAAAAAACAATCCAGAGAGGCCAGGATTCTTTCGGGGTTCTGAGGTCTCTTGGAGAACAAGTTGGTTGAGAGAGATAAAGCCCCAAACTTGGGCTCGTTCTGTAAGCTTTTGAGATTTCTTCCAGGGGCAAGGGGTAGACTACACGCCTCTCTCTCCCTGAAGATGTTTCCTTGGATGGAACTTTTTGGTGGGCATCTGGCTGACAGGGGTCTGGACAGTAGAAGCAGCTGATGCCTCTTGCATAATGCCTTCTCCTCCTCCTAGCTCCCCAAGTGAGCTCTTCATCTCACACACTCTCATTCTCCCCACTCTCCAGGTGATCACATTTGAGCGGGCTCATTTTCAGAGCCTGTCAGAGGCTCTTCACAAACTTTAGTTGAGTCTGGATGGAAGCCATGACTGGGTGGTCTTCATAGAGGAAGCCTAGCAAGCCACATTTTCGAGTGTCTCCCACATCCCTATGTGACTCCTACCTCCCAAGGGGGAATGCCCAAGCCCCGCCAAGGGCATGTATAGTTAACCTGATTTTTACAACTCTGAGGCCAGAAGCCTCCAACTTGTGATTTTGATTATACTTCCGAGATTGTTATCAGTTAAAGTCAGAATCCAGCACCCGTGTCGAGTGGAAATGCTGTGGTCGAGTCTGTGGAGGCGCCCGCAGCCCGCCTGCCCCTGGGGTGTAAGGTGCTGCGGTAACGGAGTCTGGCGGCCAAGAGCAATGGCATGTCTGTGGTTGGTGTTCGGGAGTTCCGGAGGCACCCCTGGCCACAGGCTTGGCAGGGAGCAAGGACACAGCTTCCCCGCTCACCACACAGGGGGCCTGAGCTGGAAGAGCTGGGAGCTGTGCATTAGCAGGAACTGCCCCTGTGGAGGGGTTTGCTCTGTTCTGCTGTGTGGCTCTGGTGGGGAAGGGGGTCCTAGGCCGTCCTGGCTCCTTGTTACCCTTCCCCCTCATGGTGGCCACCGTGGGTGCTGCCCTCTGCCCTCTGGGAAGCAGCAGGAGTAAGGTGAGAAGGAAGTGTGTACACCAGCAAAGTCCCCAGGGGGCTTCCGAGGGTCATCCAGGTCTGTCCCCACAGTGAGTTGCTCAGGGCCCTGCCTGCCTGCATGCTGAGCATAGTGTTCAATTCAGGATTGTCTCTGTGACCCCTCAGCAAGCCACCTTCTCTGCTGGAGGCATTGTTCCTTTGTGTCTGGTCCTGTGGTATGTCCCAGGGTTCAGATGAAGCCGCACCTCCTTTTTAGAATCCAGAGAACTAAATGGAATGGGAGCAGTTCGGAGACACCAGAAAAATGGGCCTTCTTCCTAAGAAGTTGATGGTTTTTCTTCTGTGTTCCAGCAACTTGTATAACTAATGACAAAATGCCACTAAAGCTGTTAAGTCTTTGCCATGGTCTTGCAGTTGGGCAAAAACCAGCACTGTAAGATTAAGCTCATATGTAGGTGGCCATGTGACATTGGCTTCTCCCTGGGCCTCATCCCAGCCCTTACCTTCTATTGGAGGGCTGGCAGGAATGGGCAGCGTTGCAGAGCAGTGTGAGGGGCAGAGGAGGTTGCTGGGAGCTATTTTATGGCACCATTGCTGCTGATGGGGTCTCCTGACTAATCACAGCCTACTTGGGCAGAGGAGGCCTGGGCCACGGACGATGCCTGGAAGCCAAACTTAGGCCATTATTTCCTCCAGGGATCTAAAGCTGTTTCAGTAATATGGGAGTAGGGAAGATAGACCTGCATCTGGAGTTCTGCGTTTCTGTTCCTATTTTGCCTTGGATCAAAAGGGTGGTCAGGAAAAGAAAACTTAGCAGTTAGCAAGTGTTGGGGTGAGTCAGCACCCAGGAGGGGAGACATGCCATCGTCCACGGGACCATGGAGTCACAGCTATTAGAGCTGCCTGCTCTCTGATGAATGGCCTCTATTATGGAACTGAGGTTCTGAAGGAGCAAAGCAGCCCATCCAAGGCCATGTAGCGGGAGGAGGAGCCAGGTCCTGGACTCCTAGTCTGGTTCTCTGGCTCTGTGCAATGGTGATTCCTGGGGAGCTCATACTGGCTCTAGACCCAGAAAAGCCAGCCTCTCCTATAATCCCAGCCTTTGCTCCTGAGGCCTCCCTTTGCTTTCCTTCCAGGATGGACAGACTCCAAGGTTTTGTGAAGCCAGTCTCTGTCCCTGAAAGCCCCTACTTGTTCCCTCTTGGGCAGGAGTCCAGCTGCATTGTCTCCATGCACCAGCATCCCATGACTGGACTGGCCACAGCTGCCCACTTCTCTCTCCTGGGGCTCCAGTGGACCTGCTATCCTGAGCTGTCCCAGAAGTCTATGGAGGCTCACACTTAGAGCACTGCTGTCCCCACCTCCGCCAGGCTGGGGAAGGCTGGGGCCTCTGCTTACTCAGTAATAGCCTCTCCTGCATCTTTGTTTCTTCTTTCCTAAAGCAGTGGTTTAAAGTTTGAGGCAGAGCCTGCAGGTCTAGAAAGAAGTGGTGGACCTCAGGCTTAAAAAATTTAATAAAACAGCTTTAGTTCTGGGAATGAAAAGAAACCATTTCAGGTGTTGATAAATGCCTGGCAGCATTCTTTTCCTCTTTTCAGAGCTGATCCTGTGGATGAGGGTTTTGGCACATGGCTTATTACTTAACCCACACAAGCAGGGGGAAGCATACATGATGCTTTTTCTCCTTTTTTCTGCTGAACAGGGGGTTCTGACCTTGGAACAGGAGTCTCTAGTTCAAGAACTGACATCTTCTAGTCACAGAACATCTTCCCTGCCCCCTTTCCTTTGTTCAGGGGGATGAAATGTTCTGCTTGTACTTAACCTCTTCCCTGGCATCCAACACCTCCATCCCCAATCTCACAGTGTCAACAGCACATTTACAAACTAATACTTGTTATCGTTCCTTACGATTTCTTCTCAAGTCTTCTAAGGAATTGCACCAGGCAACACTTTGTTCATGTGGTTCGAATTACTCTTGTATGGAATAAAACAAAGCTTCGTTTGTTTAAAAATATCCTATTGTTCAGACTTAATCTTCAGTGGTCCCTAATATATCTTCATATATAGGCTTTTCTCTTTTGCGTGGGAGCAGTATCAGGAATGGGAAAGATATCTTCATCTTCTAGAAGGTTGGTTTTTGAAAAGACTGATCTACACCTAAGTTCGTTTTTGCTCAGTCAGGTGATGGGTCTTGTCCTAGGGAGGCAGAAGGTTTTGGTGTACTTGGCCTGTGAGTAAGGCTGTGAGCGCACACACAAGGAGAGGGCAAGGGGTGAAGCCCCACAGTTGGGTGATGCCCACTGGGGCTGCACAGGACCAGGGCTGTCACCACCTCTGGCTTTACTTGCTGTGTCTACTGCTCGGTGTGCAGCACCATCAGCCTCGCTCACCATCAGGGAGGCATTTCTAATCCCTGCCTTTCCCTGGGTTTTGTCCTTGTCATTACTTGAAAAGCTAATGAAATGGACTTCATAGTAATAAACTGATGCTAGAATAGTTAAGGTGAAAACGGTAGTGTTTTGGTTCATAAGATGGAAAGAGAGGCATTGAGATACTGGTGGCATTTTTCTAGAAGAGTCTCATTTAACTGAA
>PVLC010020432.1:0-29284 GCA_004027655.1 Graphiurus murinus | reverse complement strand
GTGCACACATACACACACACAAAATTGTATAGAGCATCTTTTCTGACCACAATACATTAAGAGTAGAAATGAAAAACAAGAAAAACTTTGGAACCCATGCAAATACATAGAAATTAACTTATACTTAAACAACCAATGGATCAAGAAAGAAATGAAGAATAAAATGAAAGAAATTCTTAAAATAATTAAAATCAGAACACAACATACCAAAACCTATGAAAAACAGCAAAATCAGTAATAAAAGGGAAATTTATAGCAAGCAATGTCAACATCAAAAAAGTAAAAGAACAAACCAAACTCCAAACTAGAAGGAAGAACAAATAAAGATTATAGCAGAAATAAATGAAATAGAAACCAAAAATAAAAAAGGTGAACAAAACGAAAAGCCAGTTCTTCAAAAAGATAAGCAAAATCTATGTGCCCTTAGCCAGACTAGGAATAAAAGAGTAAGTTTAAATAAATAAAATCAGAGATGAAAAAGAAGTCATTATAGCTGATACCACAGAAATACAAATGACCACTATAGTTTATTATAAACAACTATATTACAAAAATTTGCTAACATAGAAAAAATGAACAAATTTCTAGACACATACACTTTACCAAGATTGAACCATGAATAGAAAACCTGAACAGACTAATAATATGCCAAAAGAAATTGGATCAGTAATAAAAAGTCTCCAACAAAGAAAAGCCCAGTATCTGATGACTTTATTGATGAATTCTACCAACATTTAAAAAAAGAACAAATACCAATTCTTAAATTATTCCCAAAACAAATGAAAAGGAGGGAATTCTTCCAGACTTATTCTAGAAGGCCAGCATTACCCTAATACCAAAAACTAATTGAAAACCTGATGAATATAGATGCAAAATTCCTCAATAAAATAGTAGCAAACCAAATTCAACAGCACATTAAAAAATGTATTCACTATGGTTGAGTGGGATTCATCCCAGAGATACAAGGATGTTTCAAAATATGCAAATCTATAAACATGATACGTTATACCAGAGGAACACACATCAAGAGAATGAAGAACAAAAAACAGTATTATTATCTCAACAGACATAGAAAAAGCATTTCATAAAATTCAATACCCCTTCATCATGAAAACCTTGGACAAATTAGGAATAGAAGGAATGTCCCTCAGCATAATAAAGACCACATATAATAAGCCAAAATCTATCATCTTACTGAAATAGGGGAAAGCTGAAGGTTTTATCACTTATGATCTAGAAGAAGACAAGGATGCCCACTATCACCACTTTTACTCAATATAGTACTGGAAGTCCTAGCCAGAACAATCATGCATGAGAAAGAAAGAAATGGCCTCTAAATTAGAAAAGAGGAACTCAAATTGTCACTGTAAATGACATAATCTTACATACAGAATAGAAAAGATTAAAGACTACCAAAAAACTATTTTAAAAAATCAGCAAGTTTTCCGAATACAAAATCAGTAGCTTTGCTAATTGACAATAGCCAATTATCTGAAATAGAAACCAAGAAACAATTTTACTTACAATAGCCACCATAAAATAAAATACCTAGGAACAAGATTAACTGAAGAGATGAAAGCTCTCTACAAAGAAAATTATAAAGCATTGATGAAAGAAGTTGAATAAGATGTAAAAAGTGGAAAGATATCCCATGTTTATAGACTGGAAAAATCAACATTGTTAAAATGTTCATATTATACAAAACTATTTACAGATTCAATGCAATCTCCATCAACATACCAATGACATTCTCCACAGAACTAAGAGAAAAAAATTCTAAAATTATTGTGGAACTACAAAAAGCAAAACAAAACAAAACAAAAAATTAGTCAATATAAACTATCTTGAGCATAAAGAACAAAGCAGGAAGCATTATACTACCTGACTTCAAAACAAACTACAAAGCTGAAGTAATCAAAACAGCATGGTATTTGGCATAAAAATACACCTACATAGATAGGAGGATCACAGGATTGAGACCTGCAGGTGATAATTTAGAACACTCTGTTTCAAAGTAAAAAAGGCTGGGATATAGCTTGAAGGTAGAATGCCTCTGGGATAACTCCCCAATACAGAAGAAGAAGAAGGAGAAGGAGAAGGAGAAGAAGAAGGAGAAGGAGAAGGAGAAGGAGGAGAAGGAGAAGAAGAAGAAGAAGAAGAAGAAGAAGAAGAAGAAGAACAACAACAACAACAACAACAACAACAACAACAATAACAACAACAACTAGAGAAAGGACAGACTTTTCAATAAATGGTGCTGAGAGAATTGGATACTCACATGCAGATGAATGAAGTTAGAACTCTATTTCAGATCAGTTGTAAAAAATCAAGAAAAAAATGAACTAAATATTTAAATGTAAGACCTAAAACTATGAAACTACTAGAAGGAAACATAGGGGAAATGCTTCAGGATATTGGAATGGGCAAAAAATTTTTGAACAAAAGTGAAATAGACTAATGGCATTGCATCCAACTAAAAAGCTTCTGCACAACAAAAGAAAAAAACATCAACAAAGTATAGAGATAACCTACAGAACTGGAAGAAAATATTTGCCCATAGTGTCTCTGGATGGAATACCAGAAGTTTCACGTTAAGATGACTGATCATGATCACAGAGCTAGATTGTGGGTGGTCCAACACCAGAGCACAGAACTCAGGTCTCTTAACTTCCAGTTAAATCACCAGGTAAAACAGTCATGGTCTTTCTAAAATACCAGTCCCTTTGTTTACTGTAGCAACAATACTGTTTTTTGTTTGTTTGTTTGTTTGTTTTTGCAGTACTGGGGATTGAACTCAGGGGCATTCTACCTCTGAGCTACACCCCTAGCCCTATTTTTTTTTTATTCTTTTATTTTGAAACAGGGTCTCACTAGGTTGCGGAGTGCCTCACTAGATAGCTGAGGCTGGCTGCGAACCCGGATCCTCTGGTCTCAAGAGTGCACCGCCACACCCGGCACAATAATACTTCTTGAAATACAAATTCACTAGAAGTTAGGTTCTCCAAGAAGTAAACTCCTTACTGGTCTAAACTGAAGACGTGAGTTAGAAAGTACAAAAGTATTTCCACATTTCTGCTGTATAGATGTCTCAAATAATCAACATTGGTGACTCAGCTGCTATTCTTCCCAGTGGACACAGTTCTGAGCCACTAACCCAGACCAGGATGTGGAGTGACCACATATCTCTTGCAGCAGGCATTGCCAAAAAGGAATCTGAACGTTTTTGTCCTTGTGGTTTTAAGCCCACATGGTCAAAAGCTTTGAAGATTTGAAGCAAAAAGTGAGGAAACTGCTAAGAAAGTGTAAGTTGGCCAAAGAACATAATTATTCAAAGCTGCATTTGGTCAAAACATTCAGGAGAAAAATGCTAGGGAAGCTTCCTTTCCTACCTCCGCTTCCTCACCAGACTCGTATATATGCAAATATAAAGAGCCACAACCCAAACCCCAACTTTATGACTCTTAAAATAGGGCTTTGTTTTAGTAGATAAACCGCCACATGCTGAATTAGCAGCACTACTTCCTGTGGTATCTAGACAGATCTTTCTTTCAAAAAGTGACCCTGTCTGACCTTGAGTAATAGTTGGCGAACAACCTCATGTTGATGGAAAATTGAGAGCTATTCTCCATTCTACTTCCTTCATTTACATTACCCATAATTGTCTCTTCTGATTGCCCTGTGACTCCTGATTTGTCCTTCTCTGATATTTGTAGTGAAATTCAGGAACTGGATAGCACGGGGAAAGAAGATACAGTGACTGGGTAAATTCTGGCCTGGTTCAGCATGTAACGGACCTCTAGCAGGCTACTTGCTCCCTCTCTGCTTTATTTCCCTTTCAGAAACATCAGGTTGAATGGCAAGTAAACTTATGAGAGTTCTACTTCCCTTTGCTTTCCTTATTAAACAGCCCCCAGAATGCCGAAGATTTGCCAACTTCTGTGTGAACATAGCCTTTACAAGCTGATCTAATACTCTACTTTTACAGATGATGATGCTGTGGTCCACAAAATTCAGTATATATACAAGGTGGCAAAGATCTATTCCTTATGCTGGTATTGTGTCAAATTTTAAGATACTATTTGTCTTGCCTAATCATATGAATTGCTACACACAAAGATAATAAAGACACAATTACCTTCCCCCCGCCCCGTGGCTGGTACCCTCTTTAAATAAAGTACAAATATAAAAATAGTGGGTCCTAGGGTGCTTGTAAAAGTTTAACATTAAAAAATTGATTAGATAGCTAAAGACTTTAAAAAGGCAACTTGTGAATGCTCCTTTTTGTTTCTAAAATGAGGAAGATGTAGAAGGCCCAGATTATCCCACTTAATGGTTAAACTTCAGTGGAAAATCCTGGAGTTGAAACAAAAATGATTGCACTGTCAGAGATCATAAACATATAAAAAGCAATGAAAGTTTTTGTTGAAGAAGAATATTTGTTTTAATCAGAGAAACATTTATATAGTCTCTGGAGAATACCTATAGGCATTTTCAGGGGGCTACTTAATAGTGAATCATTCTGTAAATTTGTCTAAAAGCTTAGGCCTTCCTTCTCATTGGCATTCCTTTATTATCAACAAGGGGCCCTGCTCAAATGTGGCTGCATGTGGTCACAATACTTGTGCACCTGGTATATATCTCAGCTGTATGCAAGATGAAGCCACTATGAGGAGACATTGGGGAACAGCTAAGGTAGAATCCAGGTGCAGCTGAGAGGAGAAAACAGAAGACAGCAGGAGCAGCAGTCATCAGCAGGAAGCAGGGCAGGCCTTTGCCAGGCTAGGAACTTTGCTGATGTGTCGCATTTCCATTATCGAAGTAATTCCTAGGCCTGCCTGAGTGTCTGGGTACAGGCATCCACTTCAGCAAACTGCACCAGGAAAATACTGTTGGGGAGCACCCAGAATGAACCTTCAAGAATTGGCAAATTGTTATAGAACCGAAGGACTGCTTAGTCTGCTTCAATGAATTCATTAAGTGCTGATAAAGGTGGTTTTATTACAGTCATTTAAAGCCTATGCTTGAAATACATAAGATGAATGCTGCCTGCATGTATGTACTTGTCACTCCGAACCTCCCTGTGATGTGTAACACACCAATTAAAAAAAGAAAGAAAGAAAGAAATACAGGCAGAGAGAAAAAGGAAAAGACTCATACGTTTTTAAGGCTTACTTTCAAGAAGTAATTAAGACATATGGTGGTCTTTGGTGAAAGTCACGTTGTGACTGTAAGTAAAAGACTATTTTAATGGACACCAAATGTATATAAGTATTTGCATATTACCCAAATAAGGCAAGGATTTCCTTCATGCACAGTCAGGCATACATGCACACAAGCATAATATTAACAATAAAGAAAAATTGTAACATTCATATCAAAACAATTACTCTTTTCATAGGGGGAAAGACTTTTACCTTAGGCAGGTTCTGATAACTCTTTTAAGGGCAATCTTCTCCAAGGACCTGAAGGTTTCTGAACCAGCCTCATTAGTTCTGACCTTGACAGGACCACAGGTTTTGCAAACACAGACACTTCCCTTTGTCTCTTTTCTTCCATTCTGTCCTTACCAAATGTCATTTCCCTTTGCCTTTATTATAAACTCACTACCTCAACTCCTATATGTATATATTTATTTAATAATATCTAAAAACAACATCTTTACCTTATTTTATATACTAGAACAAGTTGCCAAAAATGTCACCCCATCACACTGAGTTCATGGCTTTCTTTCTTATCAAGATGCAGTTCCCATAAACTATATTACTGTAATTTGTTCAAGGTTTTAAACTTTCCAATCATTTAATTTAGAAAATAAAAATAAAATCTAATGGATTTAAACTATACACAAAGACCATTTTAATTGAGGAATCTATGGAGGATGGAAATAGTTTTCTGCCTGGAATACGTTTTTCCTATCCTGCTAATTTGACAAAGTCTATGATTCATTTCTATGATGCCCTCAGGTCAACATATAAGCCTCCCTAATTGAAATTCAAGCCATCATATAAGCTCCCTGTCAACTTATTTCTCTCTTTGAAATAATCTATTCTCTCATTCCATATCTAGTTAATAATGGACCCAAGGCATAAGTAAAAATATTCCTTAGTCTTTTTACTAGAAACTACATAGAAATCTCTAGAGGAACCAATTCTACACTTCCTTCACCTGATACTTTTATGTTATATGGAGCTGCTGGTCATCTTTCTGTTATTGTTATAATTATTAACACATATGAATTGTACAAATCAATGGGTTTCACTGTAACATTTTTTAATCTGTCCACTGTCCCTTTTCTCCTTTCTTCCTCTCCCCTCTTCCCAGTCCTCTTTCTCTCCCCTGGTAGTCTCTTTTCTTCTTCCAGGTGATTTTCTTTTTCAGTTTCTACATATAAGAGAAAACATGTGATACTTGTTTCTCTCTATCTGACTTATTTTGCTTACCATGATATCCTTCAGTTCCATCCATTTTCCTATAAATATTTTTCTTTATGGCTGAGTAACACTCTATTGTACACATATAACATATTTTCTTTATCCATTCATCTTTTGGCAGACACCTACGCTCATTCCATACCTTGGCTTTTATAAATAGTGACACAATAAACATCAGCATGCCAGTATCTCTTTTGTATGCTGGTTTATTTTCTTCAGATGAATGCCCAGGAGTGGTATAGCCATTTCATATAGTAGTTCTTTTTTTTTTTTTTAAGGAACATTCATACTGTTTTCCATAATAGTTGTATCAATTTACATCCCTACCAACTATATATAAGGGTTCATTTTTCTCCATATCCTTACCAGTATATGTCATATTTTGGTTTGGGATTTTTGTTTTTAGGGTTTTTTTGTTTTCTTTTGTTTTTGCTCTTCATTTTACTTTGCTTTCATATTAGCCATTCAGACTGGGGTTAGATGGAATCTCAATATAGTTTCAATTTGTATTTCCTAGATGGCTAAAGGTATTTACATATTTATTGGTCATTTGTACTTCTTTTGAGGTGTCTGTTCAGATCATTTCTCACTGTTTGCATGTGGAGATGTTGGGGGGGGGGGGCGTGTGTGTAAGTAGGAACTGAACCCAGTGGTATTCTATCTCCAAGCTACAATCACAGTCCTTTTTCACCTTTTTTAAAGTTTTGAAACAGGGTTTAAGTTGCTGAAGACCTTGCTAAGTTGCTGATTCCTGACTAAGGTGCCAAAAAATGCATTGGTCAAAAAACAAGAAAACTGGATATTCACATGCAGAAGGTTGAAAGTATCACACTCTTACCTTGTAAAAAATAAAATAAAATAAAAATCTATCAAAGACCTCAGTGTAAGTCATGCATTTTTAAGCTATTAAAAGAAAGTATAAGGGAAACACTCCAAGCTATTGGCAAAGGCAGTGATTTGTGACTAGAGAGCTGGCTGTATCTGTGCAGGTTTATTTCTGAATTCTTTATTCTATTTCATGGGCCTATGTGTCTATTTTTATGCCAATACCATGCTGTTAGTATTATGATGACTGTATAGTATATTTTGAAATTAGTACTGTGATGCCTCCAGTATTGCTCTTTTTGCTCATAAATGCTTTGGGTATTTGGGGTCTTTTATGCTTTCATATGAATTTTAGGATTGATTTTCTAGTTCTGTGAAGAATGTCATTGGTATTTGATAGGGATTGCATTGAATCTGTATGTTAGTTTTGATAGAACAGCCATTTAACAATATTAATTCTCCCAATCCATGGACATTAGCAATATTTCCATCTTCTTGTGTATTCTTCAATTTCTTTCTCTGGCATTTTGTCATTTTCATGTAGAGGTCTTGCACCTCTTTGGTAAGGTTTATTCTAGGTTCTTTAGTTAGTTTTGTTTTAGGCTACTGGAAATGGGAATGGGGTTGCTTTTTTTATTTCTCAGCAAGTTCACTAATGGTATATAGAAAAGCTACTGGTTTCATACGTTGATTTTGTATCCTGCTACTTTGCCAAATTTGTTTAATCAGTTCCAAGTCCTTAGGTGGAGTCTTTAGGGATTTTCTAAGTATAGCATCAGATCATCTGCAAACAGGGAAAATTTGATATTCTCCTTTCCTATTTGTATTTCCTTCATTTCTTACTTTTGCCTAATTGCTCCGGCTAAAATTTCAAATACTATATTGAATATGTAGTGAGAGTGAATCCCATTATTTTGTCTCTGATTTTAGGGGAAATGCTTTCAATGTTTTCCATTTAGTATGATGTGGGCTATGGATTTGTTGTAATAGCCTTTATTATGTTCAGGTATGATCCTTCTATATGTAATTTATTCCAGACTTCTATAACAAAGAGATATTGGATTTTATCAAAGGCTTTTTCTGCGCCTATTGAGATGACTGTGTGATTTTTATAACTCTACTTGTGTGTTATATTCCACTGATTGATTTCTGTATGTTGAATATCCCTGGTATGAACCCAACTTGATCATGGTGCATTGTCTTTTTTATGTGTTGCTGAATTCTATTTGCACGTATTTCATTGAAGATTTTTGCACGTATGTTTATCAGGGATATTGATCTAAGTGTTCTTTTTTGTTGTGTTCTTCTCAGGTTTTGGTAACAGGGTAATGTTGGCTTTATGAATTAATTTGGAAGGGTTCCTTCCCTTTCTGTTTTATAGAATAGTTTAAGGAGCATTGGTATTAGTTTTTCCTTAAAAGTCTGATAAAATTCAGCAGTGAATCCATCCAATCCTGGGCTTTTCTTTGTTGGAAGACTTTTTTGTTTGTTTGTTTGTTTGTTTGTTTATTGTGGTGCTGGAAATTGAACCCAGGAACATTCTACCTCAAAGCTATACCCCAGCCCTATTTCATATTTATTTGGAAACAGGGTCTCACTAAGTGGCTGAGAGCTTCAGTAAGTTGCTGGGACTGGCTTTGAAACTGCAATCTTCCTGTCTCAGCCTCTCAAGAACTGGGATTATAGGCATGCACCACCACATCTGGCTATTGGAATTTTTTTCTTTTTTTTTACTATTGCTTCAATCTCATTGCTTGTCAATGATCTATTCAGCTTTTATATCCGCTTTGTTCAATTTTGGTAGGTTGTATGTGTCTAGAAATTTGTTCAACTCTTCTAGATGTTCCAATTTATTGGTACATAGTTTTTCCTTAATTATTTTATGAATTTCAGTGGTATCTATTTCCATATTCCTTTTTCATCTCTAATTTTATTTATTTGGGTTTTCTTAGTTTAGCTAATAGTTTGTCAATTGTGTTTTATCTTTTCAAAGAAGAAACTCTTTCATTTTGTATTGTTCTTTTAGTCTCTATTTCATTTATTTCTTCTCCAATCTGGATTATTTCTTTCCTTCTGCTGATTTTAAATTTTATTTGTTCTTGTTCTTCAAAGATCACAAAATACATCACTAAGCTATTTGAGATGTCTCTGTTTTTTTAATGTAGGCACTCATAGCTTAAACTTTCCTCTCAGTACTGCTTCAATTGTATCCCATAGATTCTGGTATGTTGCATTTCCATTTTCATTTGACTCTAGAAATTTTTAGATCCCCCCTCCTGATTTTTTTCAATGATCCATTGTTCATTTAAAGTATATTGCTCAAACTCCATGTATTTGTATAGTTTCTGTAATTTCTCTTGCTATTTATTTCTAGTTTCATTCTATTATGATTTCATAAGATGCAAGGCATTATTTCAATTTTTTGATTTGTTAACACTTGTTTTATGGCCTAAGTTATCTGTTTTGGAAAGAGTTCTACATGCTGATAAAAAGAATATGTATTCTGAAGCTAATGGGTAGAATATTCTGTAAATACTTTTTAAATACATTCGATCTGTAATGTAATTTAACTTTGATATATCTTTGGATTTTTATCTGGATAATCCATTTATTGATGAGACTGGAGTATTGAAGTTACCTTCTAAGATTGTATTGTAGCTTACCTCTTCCTTTTTGTTCAGTAATATGAAATTGGGTGCTCTGATGCTCAATGCATATCTATTTAAATTTTGTTATATTTTCTTGATGAATAGTTCCCTTTATCAATATACAGTGACCTTTTTTGTCTCTTGTGACCAACTTTGGCTTGAAGTTTGTTTTTCTGGGCATGAGTATAGCTAATCATGCTCACTTTCAGATTTCATTTAATTAGACATTTCATTTATTTTCTATCTTTTCACTTTGAGTCTGTATATATCTTTGCTAGTGAGGTGAGTTTCCTGAAGGTCACAAATTATTTGGTCTGTGTTTTTATTCAACAGGTCAGTATGTATCTTTTAATTGGAGAATTAAGACCATTTACATTCAGGATTAAAGAGGTATAAACTTATTCCTGTTGTTTGTTGTTGTTTTTTTCTGGTTGTTTTGAATATTCTAAATTTGTTTCTTCCTCTTATTCATCTTAGATGTTTGATGATTTTCTGTATTAGTAACATTTTATTCTTTCCTAATTTTCATCTGCTTAGCTACTTTTCCAGAGAGATTTCTACTTCCTCCATGCTTTCATGACTGTATTTATCTTTCTTCCTCTTCTGGGTATAGGATTCTCTTAAGTTATCTTCTATAATGCTGGTTTGTTTATTGGTCATGAATTCTCTTAGTCTATGATTATCATAGGAAACATCTTTATTTCTTTTTGTTTCTGAAAGATAACATTGCTAGGTATAGCAATCAAGATTGGCAGTAATTTTCTTTCAGGACTTCCATGCTCTCCTGGTCTTTAGAGTTTCTGCTGAGAAATTTATTGTTATTGCAGCAGATTTGCCTTTAAATGTGACTTGGTATACTTTAATATCTTTGCACTTTTAATACCTTTCTTTATTCTGTACTTTTGCAAGCTAACTATAATATGTTGTGGAGGTGTTCTTTTCTGGTCAAGTCTATTTGGCATTCTAAATGCCTCCTGTACCTAGATGTCTATGTCATTTCCAAGACTGGGGATATTTTCTGCTATTATTTCGCTGAATACATTCTCTATGCCTTCAGACTATAGCTCTTCTGCTTCATCTATTCTGATTATGCTTAGGTTTGGTTTTTATTAGTGTCCCATAAATCTTCTATGTTCTATTCATTCTTATTTTTTCTTTATTATCTTATATTGAATTCCTGTTTTTCTTTCTTCCACTGATCTAGTCGATTGGTGAGGCTTTCAACTGAGTTTTTACTCAGCTTAGCTTTACTTACTTTACTTAGCTTTACTTAGCTTTTCATTTCAAAGATTTCTCTTCTTTTTTTTTAAATTTCTCTTCACTAAGTTGCTCATTCATATCCTACATTGTTGTCCTTAATTCAGCTGTTTGTGTCTTCTTGAAATTTATTGAGCTTCCTTAAATCATTCTTTTGAATTCTTTTATCCATCATTTCATCACTTCAGGATCTTTGGAATCAGTTACTAAAGAGTTACAAACATTAGGAA
This sequence comes from Graphiurus murinus, assembly GCA_004027655.1. NCBI lineage: Eukaryota > Metazoa > Chordata > Mammalia > Rodentia > Gliridae > Graphiurus > Graphiurus murinus. Next base: position 17,893 of record PVLC010020432.1, on the reverse strand, counting down.
GTATCATGTTACCTTCTTTTTTTTTACATTTCTTGTGTTTCCATGTTGAGATTTGTACATCTGTTGGGATGGGTATCCCTTCTACTTTTCTGTGAGAGTCTTCTTAATAATCAGCTTTCTCTTAACCATGTGCCCTGGGATATCAGGTTGTTGTGTTCAGATGAATCCCAACTGAACTTTTTAGTACAGTTTTCCTGTGGCTTCTTTGGCTATGATTAGAGGATTTTGATGCAATGTGTACCCTGTCAGATCTGTAGGTCTCAAAAGAGTAGGGTTCCTGTGGTAGGTCAGATAGGTGTAGCATAGACAGTACCTTGGCTGAACTACCAGATGGGGTGCAGCCTCTGTGGTTCCTCCTCCGTTTTGTCAGCAATGTGCATTCTGATAAGAAATGGAAGCGGCCTATGCTGAGATCCCTTGTAGATGGGGCATTTACAACCATTGTATTACTTCTCTCTGCTGTTGCTATGGAGGGGGATGACCAGGAGCAAGGCTTCACCCACCAGCTGAGCCTAGTTGAGGCTGGGTCAACAGCTGGGAGGTTTTATCTCTCTTATTCTTTGTTGTTATTGTTGTTACTGAGGATTGAACTCAGAGGCATTTTATCTCCAAGATATACTCCCAGCCCTTATTTTATTTTTGTTTATTTGTTTGTTTACTTTGAAATAGGGTCTCACTAGGTTGCTGAGAGTCTCACTAACTTGCTGAGTCTGGTCTTGAACCTGTGATCCTCCTGTCTCAGTCTCCCAAGTACTGGTATTACAGGTGTGAGCCACCATGCCTGGTTCTCATATTCTTTATGTTGAAGTACTTGATATGTTTTGAGAAGGGAGAGATGTAGTTTCTCCAAGCTGGGTTGGAAATATAGCTCAGGGGCAGCGCACCAACCCAGTGTGGATTTCCAGCATTACATAGAAAGGAGAAAATTAACAACAATAATAAACAAAATAAAACCATAAAAAGAAATAAAGTAAAAACTAAATAAAAACAACAACTATGACATCAACAACAGAGAAAAGAAAGGGGCAAAAATAATGCAGAATTAACCAAAAAATTAAAAATAAAAATAATTTTAAAAATTAAAAAGGAAAAAAGACAGAAAAAGAAAAATTTAAATTAGAAAAAGAAGGAAAAGGGGAAAGTAAGAAAAAAGTAAAAAAGTGAAAAAAGATAAATCAAGGAAAAAAGAAACAAACATTAAAAGAAAAAAAGACTTAAAAAGAAATATATATACAAACCAAAAACAATAATAGAAATATTAATAAAAATACAAATTTCCTATCTGCCAAGGTGCTTGATTGTGTGAACAAGAGTGGATGGTACAAGCCTCGGTGGGTCAGAGCTTCTTTCTGTCTTCCTAAGCTGGTCCCCCTTGGAGAGAGGAAAGCCTGGAGGGTTATTCACTTCTTCTCCCCTTTGTTATGTGGCATGGTGACCAGGGAGAATGGTTTGTGGCTGCAGCCAGTTGGAAAGCCCCTCAGTTGCCCTGCGTGCCAAAACCAGCTAGGGCAGAACTCAGGGTTTGGGACGCCCACTCCAAAAGCGGAACAGACACAGAAAGTGAAATGTGTCATGGATGCTGGCTTCTGTGCTGTGCTCTCCTAGTGCAGGAGAGGTTATGGAGTCACAGATATTTGTGCTGGGGCAGGTTGGGGGGCCACAATCCACTACCCGTGACTCTAATATTAGAGACTTAGCTCCCACTAGGAATCACAGACTGCCGTCCCCCTCCCACCACCCAGGTTCCTGCAGCTGCCTTCCCAAGTCAACTGTTCTTCTGCTGGTTGTCCTTTGACATAAGCAATCCTGTCTCCTCAATTAGATTCTAAGATCCTTGACAAAGCCATGTCTTGACTCCTATTCCACTACTCCTTTGTTTCTACTTCTCTCTCAAATACTCCATAAATGGTTGCTAAGTTAGATCAAAACTTGGAACTATCAGGCCACAAAGCATTGATGATGCTGGGCAGTGAGCAGAGAGGTTGAGAACAGTCAGAGGATGATACCCTGTGAGTCACAGATAGTTCATCTGATTCCTGGGGGATGAGGTGAGAGAGGTAAATAACTGAGAGTGAGCTACATAACCAAGAGAACAGAAGCCTCAGCTAGGACCGAAGATAACTTTGAGAAACAGTCCGGACATAAACTAGTCTACCAGATGTGATGCTTGAGCTCAGGGATGCTCTTGGTTGGTCAAGTGTCCACTTCCTCCTGAAGGCATCTCTCTGAACTTAGAGAAAACTTTTTCCAATAGTGGAACTGGAACATGAGCTCTGTCAACACAGAAGCTCTTGCTATTTTGAGGAAAATCATAAGGACCCTGTTCTGAATCTTATTCAAAGAAAAGCTTTGCTCTTCCAGCAACCCAAAAATCCTAAGGATATGATCTTTGCCTGAATCATATGCTTCCTACTTTACCTAGGAGTTCTTACTTTTACATTCAAGCTCTATATAGGAATGGTTTCTTAAAACAGATTTCAATGTGGTAAAATCTGAGTCTTCTCATTGCTGATTTTATATTTAGCAAGAAACATGTTTAACATCAATAGAGGAAAAATGTCTAAATGGATAGAGGTGGAAAAAATGAGTTATAAATACTGGGTTTCAAATGTGCAAGCAAATATGAAGTACCATCAAGGTTAGTACTGCCTTTATATGTCTGTGTACGTATGTTTATGTACAAATGTAAATACACACAGTCAGTTCTCCAGGCTAATGAGGTGAGCTGGTTTACGCTTATGCTTTGCTAATATAGGTATTGAAATTAAATCTTAATTCTGCTATGAGTTATCTGCTTCATGGGTCAAGTTAAAAAACAAGATTAAGAATCTAGTCAACTGGGCCGGGCGTGGTGGCACACGCTTGTAATCCCAGCATTTGGGAGGCTGAGACCAGAGGATCCAGGTTCGCGGCCAGCCTCAGCTACCTAGTGAGGCACTCCGCAACTTAGTGAGACCCTGTTTCAAAATAAAGAATAAAAAATAGAGTTGAGGGTATAGCTCAGAGGTAGAATGCCCCTGAGTTCAATCCACAGTACCACCACGAGAAAAAAAAAATCTAGTCAATTGGAAATATCCTAGAAACTGAAAATGTACATTTGGAGGCAAGGTAATGAATCAATAATTTAATATTACAAACTGGATACATAACTATACTGGAGTAGAAACAAACAAAAAGTATCTCCATGATATTATTAAGGCTTCCAAATCTACAGTACCATCAGAGCCGTGCAGAGTTATTTCAGATATGTGCAGAGCACTTTGACTGTCTTTTCCAAGAGTCCCCATGATCACATACAACCAGCTCTTCACGATCCAAGAGGAGCTCAAGAGAAAGTTTTGAGTCATATGCTCTTACTGTTGGGGCCATACTCTTGCTACCTGACCCAAGTCATTAAATTCTTAGATTAATTTCCTTTAATGATGAGCCAGACTCGTGTTCATCATTTAAAAGGAAAGAAAAACAACCTTAATGAAGACATTTGCCTCAGAAACTGCCACAATCAAAGACAGGCTTTTTCAGATGTAATTAATTTTTTTCCAAGATAATTTATCTTATTAAAATATGGTAATTTACTGTGGTTTCAGGTTATCGTAAACCTTTCTAAGATTGAAAGCTAAAGTTAATTTCTTGCTATAAGCAGTGTAATTTGAACCTAAGAGAGTCAGGGAGCATTTTATATTCATTCCAGCACATAAAAGCTAACACTATTTATATTGAAAGTTCTTATAGGAAGCTGATTGGGCCCAGGAATCGGCATATGGCTTGGTATTGGGACACAAAGAGAAGCTCAGAAAGAGCATAACTGTCCCGGCTAAACGGATCTACCCTTCCCCTGTCAGCAGCCTTGACTGAGCCGGACTTCAGGAGCAAGCCCCGGCACAGATACGCTCTTTTCAGACATCAGTACACCCAGTCCAAAAATCGCTGTGATTGGAGGTTTAATGAGGCACTTTGTTATTCTCTGAAACAAAAATGAAAAAAAAATAGAGACAGAGTTCTTCGGCTTAATTGCCACATCTGTTACTAGGCACTTTACCATGATTGACTGAAGTGTATGTTGGACACAGTGCCAAGAAGCCTCCCCATAAAAACAGCCTCCCACTTGCTGTTTGAATGGCATCAGTCTCCGTCACATACAGGATTTCCATGGCAAACAAGCAGCCTAGGCCAGTGGAAGGCACTTTTTCCTGGTGTTGGTTAAGAGGAGAGCAGGGCCTGGCCCCTCCATCTGCTCTCCCTCCCTTGGGCTGCCCACACATCCCTCGAGCCCAGCATAAAGTAAAGGGGTGCTCCTTGAGACCAGGATGGGCTGAGCTATGGTTGTGTTGCCATGCCTACTCGAAGTCCTTAAAAGTAGGCATTAGGACAGGATGCTGCAGATGAAAAGCATTTTCTAGCTCCTGAAGCAATTAGGACTAAAACATTCATGGGACATCAAGAAGCTGGCTTCTCTGGATACCTAATCCCCTGGATGCCTTAGGCTCCATGAACAAAGAGTACTTCTGAAGATCAACAACCAAGCAAGAGTGCAGGAATTTAATGTTGCCTGCATATTAGAGAAACTTACTGCTATCATTCCTTGTCAGTAAAATGAGTCAGTGATTCCTCCAAGTTCATTATGCAAGGGAGTGGGAGGTTACTAATTAAACTGCAGTTCATTTGCAAAGGGTCACCAGTATATAATGTGCCACCACTCAACTTTTTTAAAGTGCAAAATTCTGGACACTCACAGGTCTCTGTGTCCTTAAGTCAAGTTCCTGCTTGAACAGGAGCAAAGAGACAATTACTGGCCCACAAAACCACTCTACACCAGGCGCACAGACACAAAAGGTGCAGCAAACAACCTCCCATCTGCGCGCGCACACACACACACACACACACACACACACACACACACACACACAGAAGTACACAGCCACTCACCTAACTCAGCCCCGTGTCTACAGCACACAGCAGTCAGTGGCTCAGAAGTCCATGGTGCTGCCTCAGCAATGAGAGAAGACTGAAGCACAGAACCATTTACATACATCCCCCGAACCACCAGGTGTCAAGAGGGATGTCCTGAGACTGTATAAATTTATGATGCACTCTATACTTCCCAGTTATCTATCTTCTCCCCAGCAGTATCTAGAGTGTTTTGGAGGAGCAGCTGCTGCTTGGTGATTTTGTACATAGAACACAATTCATAAATGATGGCAAGTCAGGTGTGGGAACTGGCAAGCAGGGGAAGGGCTGGCTAATTATAAGGGTCTTCCCAACATTAATAAAAGTAAAAGGAACCCATTGTGTTTTATAAAAAGGAATACACATTCATAAAATCCACTAGCTATACACTCTGAGAAGATTCATATCTAGAATAACTCTCTTTTGGGCTAGAAACAGTTCCCTAGAGATTTGCCACAGGGGAGCTACTTTTCAACAATCTATCCAGCCTGAGAGGGCAAGGGGGGCTTTAGGAAGTAGATCTCAGCCTTGTCAGACGGGTGGCAGCCTAGTTTGGTGTCATGTATTTCATGCAAGTCAAAATTGCTGAAGGGCACCCCAAGTTCCTCAGACTTTCTGAAATCTGCCCTTTGTGTCCTCAGTCACTGTAATATAAATGGCTGAAGCTATTTACAAACTAAGTTTTTCCTCCAGTCTCTCTTTTTTCTTTATTTGTAAAGGAGTCCTTGAGAAGAGAAGACAACAGGGGGTGGCAAAAATGAAATCACTCACTTCTAAAATGATACAAAGGCCTTTCTCCAAACAAGTGAAGAAGAGCCATCTTAAAACAAAATTTCTTCAGAAGAATTTTTACAGGCAGTAGTTTTTGTGGTATTACAGAAAAAGGAGCTGTACTTTTACAAAATCTAAAATCAATTTAGCAACGCTTCCTTGGACATGATGTTATAAACACAGGCAATAAAAAGAAAAAAACAGGTAAACTGGACTTCTCAAAATTAAAAACTTTTGTGTATCAAAGGATACCATGAACAGAATGAAAAGACAACCCATATACTAGAAGAAAATATTTTTAAATCATATATGAGACAGAATCAATATTCAGGATATAAAAAATGCCTACAATTCAATAAACGAACCAAATGACCTATTTTTAAAATAGGCAAAGGACTTGCATAGACATTTTTATTTTATTTTGAGAGTTTATTTTTAACTTCACAGAATTTTTGGCATATAACTGTTTATCCACACATTGTAATTCATTTCCTTATATATTTTTCAAAGAAAAAAGTAGCAGAATTAAAAGCAAAATTTCAGTCTGTATAAATCTTTCTTCTTTGGAATGTGGAACTCAGCTCAGTGGTGTTACTGATGCTTGTAACACCAGGTTGCTGCCAGGGATTAGGAGTAGGGGGATGGAGAGATACTGGTCAAAGAGTTTGAACTTTCAGTGATAAGATAATTTCTAAAGATCTAAGTAGAGCTGGGCGTGGTGGTGCACGCTTGTAATCCCAGCATTTGGAAGGCTGAGACTGGAGGATCCGAGTTCGCGACCAGCCTCAGCTATCTAGTGAGGCACTCCACAACTTAGTGAGACTCTATCTCAAAATAAAGAATAAAAAAAAAAAATAGGCCTGGGGGTGTAGCTCGGAGGTAGAATGCCCCTGGGTTCAATCCCCAGTACTGCAAATAAATAAATAAATAAATAAATAAATAAATAAATAAATAAATAAATATCCAAGTACAGTAACAAGTAATGTAAAGATCTAAAGTACAGGGTAATAATACTGTATCATCTACTTGAAAAATAATTTTTTTGTGTGGTACTAAAAAGGAACTGGGATTGAACTGGGTAAGCTACCTCTGAGCTACACCCCCCAGCCCTATTTTATTTTGAAAGGTCTCATTAAGTTACTGCATGCTACACTCAAACCTACAATCCTCCTGTCTCAGCCACCTAGGTACTGAGATTATAGGAGTTTACCACTGTGCTCAGCATATACTTGAAATTTCATAAAGGAAGAGAGCTTAAGCATTCTCAACAAGAAGCAGCTATGTGAGGTGATAGATTCTCTAACATTGATTGTGATGATCATTTCACAATGCACACATATAAGTCATAACATTCTATACTTTAAGTATATCCAACTTTGTCAATCATACCTAAAAATGCACATAGTTTATATCATATCCAAAAAATAATTATTTTTGAATATCATATATAATTATAATTTTATAGAGAAATTTCTTTAAAGAAGATATAGTAAAGACAAATAGGCAAATGAAAAGATGCTCAATACCACTAGTCATTAGGGAAGTATAAATTAAAACCGCAATGAGATGCCATTTCATATACATTAAGATAATTATCTCCCCCTCCCCACCCCAGGGGGAAATATATATATAAAATGCACATTGATGAGGATGTAGAGAAATTGAAACCCTGTGCACTGCTGTTGGAAATGTACAATGGAGCAGCCACTGTGGAAAACAGGATAGTAGCTCTTCAACAATAACACCATAAAATATAAGAATTCCCACCAAAGGAATTGAAAGCAGAAAACAGAACAACTGCTGATAAACCAATGTTCACAGCAGCCTTGTCTGCAATGTTGAAAAGGTAGAAACAGCATGAGTAGATGATCGGATAATCAAAATGTGTTGTGTACCCACCATGCCTTAAAAGGGAAGGAGACTTTGGCACATGCCATCGCACGATGAACTTTGAGATACTCATATAAGTACCAGCCCAGAAGGACAGACACTGCACGATTACACCCTTTCGAGGGCCCAGAGCAGTTGAATTCATAGAGACAGAAAGCAGAATGGTGCTTCCTAGGGCTGTGAGAGCGAAGCGGCAAGCTACTGTTCAGTGTTCTGAGCGTCAATTCAGGACAATGAAAACGTTTTGGAGACGGATGGTGGTGATGGTGAACAACACTGTGAGTGTTCTGAATGCCACAGAACTAGACATTTAAAAGTGATGAATTTTATGGCATGTATATTTTACCACAATAGAAAAAAAAAAGCAAGCCCAAGTTCTAGGGAATATGTAGTAGATATCTGCCCAAAAGATGAAGACTCCTCCCGCATTCTTTCCCCTACCATCTGTATAATTAAGACAGACTGTGGGGAACTCTCCCCTGGTCACAGGAAATGCACACAGACCTGAGGAAGGAAGGAAAACAGAACAGCAGTGATGGGCCAGCCTGGTCCCACTCAACCTCCTCCCAGACTCACCTCTCCACTCCTGGAGAGCTCCAGAACAGGTGACAATCTCTCCAGAAACCAAAGGAGCAAGGTAATGTTCTCCTAACTTGAAGCTAATGGAAACCAAACAGGTGTCAAATGTTTCGACACCATGGTGCCGTGTCAGAATTCTAGCTTCCGCCGCTGCCTGCCTGAATTCAGACTTTGACTTCATTGCTGAACTTGGAAGGCCTCCGGGATTTGGACCTGTTTGTGCTCATTACACTCTCAGAAAATTTCTAAGGAAAGCAAGGTTTAAAATGAAATTGTCCTCCTTAATTTCAATTCTTAATTCCTCAATTGAGATGTCCTGAGTAAAGTAGCATTGCTTTTAGGTTTCGTGTTTTTCCTCTCCCATAGTTGCTAACAAAGTTAGGGTTACACCAAACAGTGCTTTTAGGGTACAGGATGCAGATCCCAAGCCCTTCTACCAGGTACTCCCACAGACCAGTTGTTATTTATAATACCTACAGGGAGAAAAGAGCTTAAAAGATCAGGTCACACTGCACTTTCCAACAAAAGCAGGACGCAGCTGCACCAGGGACTCAAGCAACTGCTCTGAGAAGAGACAGCAAAACTTGTGTTGTGCTGCAGAGTCTGCTCGGGTCACAACATGTGGCGTGGATTAGAGTTCACTGGGCTGGGCTGTGGTCTACACACTGCAAGCCAGAACAGAGGTCCTGTGCCACCACCTGACACCCACAGATATCAGGCTTTACAAACATTTAAAAGGTCAAGAATTTCTTTTTAAAAAAATAAATGTATATAAGTTCAAAAAAGAGAAAGTGCAAGCTGGGCATGGTGTCGCATATCTGTAATCCCAGTACTTGGGAGTCTGAGACAGGAGGATTGCAGGCTCAAGATCAGCCTCAACAATTTAGCAAGACTCTCAACAACCAAATGAGACCCTGTTTCAAAATAAAAAGCAAAATAGGGATGGGGATGTAGCTCAGAGGTAGAATGCTCTTGATTCAATCCCTAGTACAAAAGAAAAAAGAGGGAGGGAGGGAGGGAGGGAGGGAGAGAGAGAGAGAGAGAGAGAGAGAGAGAGAGAGAGAGAGAGAGAGAGAGAGAAAGCACAATTTATTTTTACACATTTTCCCAAAAATCTGTCATGGTGGAGTAGAAGAAATTGTGTCCATCGTGGGCAGAAGGTTTGAACTGAAGTTAACTAAATTTTGAGATTCAGCGAAAGGCATATTTTGACAGGTATGGGTTCCATATGAAGCCCTAACCATGAAGCAATACAGACGGAAGCCCCCAGGAAATCAGTTACCCCAGAACTTAGCTCCGGGACACAGAGGGGGCAAAAAGTGTGGCTCTGTAAGGCCCATAGTGGACCCCCTGCATTTGGTGTGCAGCTCCATGACCAGCCAGGTGCTGCTTTGGCGAGCTGGGCTGTGCTCTAGGTGCTGCTGGCCAGCACCCCTCACCGTCCCCTTCCCACCACCCACTCAGCTGCATCCACAATCGGACACCACCCCAAGGACTCTCTGTTCACTTCCATGGGGTTGAGGAAGGCCTTTCTGATCTCTTGGTCTTACTAAAATGAAGCACAGCAGAACTGTCTTAGTTCAAACAGTGGGGTGAACCAAGAATCCAGGCACCCGGACAGACCTTGGGAAGCTGCTTGGATTTTTTTTTTTGTTTTGGTTTGTTTTTTTTGTTTTTTGTTTTTTTCTTTTTGGTTTTTTTTTTTTTTTTTTGTGGTCATGGGGATTAAACCAAGGAGCACTCTACCACTAAACTATACCCCCAGCCCTATTTATTTTTTTATTTTGAAAGAGGGTCTTGCTAAGTTACTGCACACTACTGGCCTTGAACCTGCAGTTCTCTGGTTTCAGTCTCCTAAGTCCTGGGATCATAGAAAGGAGCCATGGCACCCACCTGCTACTTGGGTTTTAAAAGAGCTGGTTGGTTGAACTTGGGGAACAAACCTGCCAGGCTTCTACAGACCTTTCTTCACCCACTAGCGCTTCGTCTTGAAAAATCTACCTATCAGAACCTGGCTGCCATACCCCTCAATAGTGACATGTTACTATCAAAGGAAACAGAAAGGGCACAACCAACCACCAACCAGTGGTCTCCCTTCGTGCCAGTTGGTGAATCCACACGCCATCCTGGCCTGAAGTGTGGCCTCATTTCCACAAGCAACGCAACCAAGCCAAGAAATGAAAAGGGCTCCTCCAAATTCTGGAGCTGGTCAGGGGACTTCTGGGTTTCTTAGGAAACTTAAGTCAAGCTACTAGGAATCCTCCTTGGATGGAGAGAATTACTAGCTCTGAAGGTCACATCTGAAAAATTCAGAAAGATCAGAGTCCTGTCCATCAGGGAGAGAGCTATACACACGTGCAAGCTTGAAATCCTAGGCAGTAACTTAGGTGATCGCTTCCGGAAGGTCTTTGGACTTTATAACAATATAACACCCTCAACCAAAGGCCACTGTGCTGGGCTGTGACAATGGGACCAGAGGGTTGGCTTAGGATGATGACGATCCTAAAAATAAAACTCCACAGCAGTGCTGAACTGCAGAGAGGCCGTCTGAACAGTCCCCAGGGACCCCACCAGCGAAACTACAAGCATCATTCACATCCTGCCTAGACAGAAAAGCAGGGAGGTGTGTGTACACGTGCACGTGTGTGGGCATGTGTGCCTGTGCATGTGCATATGTAATGCATGTATGTGTGAGTGCGTGTCCATGGCATGTGTGTGCATGTGCTTGTGAATGTGTGTGCATGTGTGTGTGTGCATGTGTGTGTATGTGTGTGTGTTTCCCAGTCCTGTCTCAGCAGAGCTCCAGATTGCTTGCTTTTGTGGTTTTGTTTTATTATTTTTTTTCAATGCCAGAAGAGAGTTGCCTTTGCTCCAGGTCGATCTGCACCATAATAAGAGGAGACGCACTGGCTCAGCTGGACTGAGAAGTGTCGCACCTGACTCCCTGGCTGGGTCAGGCTCATGGCACCCTCCTGGAGGGACTATGCCCTCTCCTGGGTGTGCAGGCTGCCTCCCCGCTCTGGCCAGCTGAAGTGCAGCCTTGAGGCCGGCCCGCTGCCTATCCTCCCGTGGCCTCTCACCTCTCACCGCCACTGGTCTGGCTGCACACTATGAAAGAACAGCCACGAGGCCAACTGTTCAAGATCTAAAAGTCCAGAGTGGCCCAGGCCGTTCCCTTACCTGGTACCTCCTGGGCACGGTTCTCTCTAGCTTTTGACTCTGCACTGTTCATTAGCACCTCTCTGAGAGGAAAGGTGGGATTGGGGAAGTTTCAGTCAAGAAACCATGTAAGCTTTTGGCCTCACTGGTGGGAGGAAGGAGAAAAGGTCAAGATGATCCATTTAAATGAGAATTAGAGCCATGGGTCGGGTTCCATTTTTCATGTTATTCATTTGTCCCCACAATTCTTAGTAATCTGGAAATTAGTCAGACCCACACTTTTTTTTTTGTACTGGGGATTGAACCCATGGGCAGTCTACCTCTGAGCTACACCCCCAGCCCTATTTTATTTTTATTTTAAAACAGGGTCTCCCTAAGTTGCTGAGGGTCTTGCTAGGTTGCTGAGGCTGGCCTCGAACTTGCAATCCTGCTATTTCAGACTCTCAAGTACTGGGATTATAGGCATACACCACCACACCTGGCTTAGATCCACACATTTTTTAAAAGGTGTTTTGATCTATTTGTGTTGGTCCACTAGAGTTGCTACTCTCAAATACCAAAGACTCGGTGGCTAAAACAACAGAAACTTATTTTTCAGATTCTGGAGGCTGCACATTGAAGACCAAGGTGCCAGAGGGCTTGGTTTCTGGGGGATGCTCTTCCTGGCTGCATCTCGTCTCGCTGTGTCCTTACATGGCAGAGAGAACAGGGATTCTGGTGTCTCTTTCTCTTCCTGTAAGGGCACCAGCTCCATCCAACAAGGGCCCCAGGCCTGTGGCTCCATTGAGCCTTCTTCACCTCCTCACAGGCCCCAGGAGGCCGGGGCTTTCACACAGGAATCTGGGGGCCACATTTATTTCAGTCCATAGCTCTACGCTTTGCCATCCAGGGGTAGAAAGGCAAATAAGACAGAGCCTCTGTGTAGAGGAACTTACACTCCAGAACCCATCTGTGCTAGAGCTAGAAGGCCGCCCGGGCTTATGCAGTCTCCTCCCACGGGCTCCAAGCTTTCTTCTCGAAGATGTGCTCCCAGGACGGACCTCTGCTGAGATGGCGGCTACTTCACCTCCATGTGTGGGAAAGGACACAGAGATGGAGAGACAAGGTGGCCTGCGGCACTTGTGAGGAGGAACACAAAGACGTTACATTCAAACTGCGACTGTGTCCCCAGAGGGAGACAGGGGCACTGAAAGAGCAGTTGGTCTCAGGGCCAGGGCTTCTCACAAGACTTCTTCTTTTTTTTGGTACTGGGCAGGCATCAAACCCAAGGGCATTCTACCTCTGAGATATACCTCTAGCCCTATTTTATTTCTTAATTTGAAACAGGTTCTCACTAAGTTCTGAGGGCCTCACTAAGTTGCTGGGACTGACCTCGAACCTGCAATCCTCCTCTCTTAGCCTCCCCAGTACTATGATGATCACAGGCATGCGCCACTGCACCTAGCTAAGACTTCTTGATTCAGAGTATAGAAGGAACCTTATCAGGAGGGCTCTGCCCAAACTAAGGTCAAGACAGTACCTTGTTAAAGAGGGACTTTGCTGTTTGCCTGAATTATAAAGACAAAGTCTGTATGGTAATTAATTCAGCAAGTTCATATCCAGCTCAGTATGACATATTAAAGAGTGCTCAAACGTGAGACACAGCACACAGGGATTATAGAATAGGCTCACTGAATTAAAAGCAGAAATAACCTAGACAAATCCTTGGGGAAAAATTCATCAGATGACAACAAATAAAACTTCCTGAGCATTTGCTATATGCCAAGTACTAAGTTCTTTTCACTTATTATTTCAATTAACCCTCATAACAACCCTGTGAGGGAGCTACATCACTATTCCCCCCTTCCGACTGATGAAGAAACTGAAGTCAGAGTAACTGGCTTAAGGACATACAGCTGATAAGTGATGGGTGAGCCAGAATTCCAACTGAGGAAGTACACCCATACTCCGTGCCTTAGCTTTTCAACTACATCTGTCCACTGGATATAGCAAAATATACATTGCTTAAATATACATTGGGCCGGGCGTGGTGGCGCACGCTTGTAATCCCAGCATTCAGGAGGCTGAGACCGGAGGATCCGGGTTCGCGGCCAGCCTCAGCTACCTAGTGAGGCACTCCGCAACTTAGTGAGACTCGGTTTCAAAATAAAGAATAAAAAAAAATAGGGCTGGGGGCGTAGCTCGGAGGTAGAATGCCCCTAAGTTCAATCCCCAGTACCGCAAAAAAAAAAAAAAAAAAAAAAAATATACATTGGAATACAAATCCTAGCGTGCAGAGAACTTATTTAAGTACTGCCCTTTCCCTAGTATAAAAGATCATACAGAACGCAATAGGTTATTAAATATTTATCAACTAAATAAATAATGGATCATTGAGTTAGATTTAGCAAAATTACTGCGACAGTCTCCTTATTGTATTCCCATTTTTATTTCATTTTGTATTCCTATCATCAATGATAAGCCTTTGCTATCTACTGCCTGGCGAATATCAGCATTGGCAGACAGCTTCCAAAGACTTCCCCACTTGGCTCCAACTTACACTTCTAATCTTATTTCTTTTTTTTTTTTTTTTTCTGCAGTACTGGGGATGGAACCTGGGGGCATTCTACCTCTGAGCTACACCACCAGCTGTATTTTTTATTCTTTATTTTGAAACAGGGTCTCACTAAGTTGCGGACGGCCTCACTAAGCAGCTGAGGCTGGCCACGAACCCGGATCCTCCAGTCTCAGCCTCCCAAATGCTGGGATTACAAGTGTGCGCCACCACACCCAGCTATCTTATTTCTTAATACTCCACTACAGAAGGCCTCCCTCTGGCCATCCATGTCTGCTCCCTCCCTCTCCCAACTCCCAACCCAGCCATGTGCATTTCTACCAATGGGCTACTCTCTCCCTCTTCTCTGATCACATGAAACTCACTTATCTTTCCCCTTTCTTCTATGAAGCCTTCTCTGGTCAAATCCAGTAATCTCTTTCTGAGATGGCTTCACCTGAAATATATTTCCTGCCTCTTCATTCTTCCTGTATTCATAGGCGGATGGGTAATATACCAGTCATGTTGGTTATTCTCCCAACATGCTGTAGAGACCTGCCTCGAAACACAAGTCATGAACACAGATTGACTGATCTGTGCAGATATTTCTTACACCTAGCTGCAAAAGATCTGAATTATTAAAAACAAATGTAAAACAATTTCAATAGAGATAAAATTCACAATAAGTTCATCACTTTAACTTTGTTGTGCAACCATCATCACTATCTCCATCAAGTTCCAGAACATTTCCATCACTCCAAAAGGAAACCAAATACCCATCATTCACTCCCCCTTTTTCCCTTCCCCAAGCACCTGGCAACCACTAGTTTACTTTCTGTCTATTTGGATTTGTATCCTGTAGAGATTTCATATAAAGAGAATCATATTATGTTGTTTATTGTGTCTGGCTTCTTTCATTTGGCATTATATTTTCAAGGTCCATCCATGTTGTAGCATGTATCAAATTTCATTCCTTTTTAAAATGTCTGAAAAGTATTCTAGTGTGTGGGTATATCACATTTTATTTATCACTTACCAGTTGATAGACAAGTGGGTTGTTTCTACCAGGAAAAAAGTTTGGGCTATTTTGAATAATGCTTCTATGACATTTGTACCCAAGATTTTGTTTAACCCCTTTTTTCAATTCTGCTCTTATCTTAGAAGAACAATGTCATTTACTAGCAGTCTCATCTAGCTTGTAGTCAAGACACATAACTTTTAGTATACTATCTTCATTAAAAAATATTTATATTCATGAGTAAATTTAACTGTGTATTCCATAATACTTAAAATTCCTTATAGTTTGTATTTTGTATCAGAGACTTTCTAAATTCTGTACTTAATAGAATCTTAATCACCTGAATGATTCATTCATATGAAGCATAAGAAAACTTGATTCCTAGATGTGTTTATTATTCTTCCTATTTTAACATTCTCTAGTGTTAAACTATAATAAGTAATATTTACTGGGAACTTGCTATGTGCCTGCCACTATACTAAATGCAACACTTAAAATTACATACTAATTTCACTTCACAATGAAGAGGCTCAGAGAGCTTCAGTACTCTTCCCAAGGTCATGAAGCTTTAAGGAATAGAGATGGGATCCCAACCCAAACAGAAGTAGACCAAGACCATCAAAATCTTGTCTCTTCGCCCACAACTTTAGTCACATATGTTTGTGTGGATCCACATTTAACCTTTAAGTCTAATGCTCAAGAAGAAATGTACAGGATGGATACTCAGACCTCTCACAGACGTAATATGCCATCTCAAAGCCAAAGCAAACTCTCCTTTGGAAAAATTGCTCCTATTTTTTCCATTTGAGTCTACCAGCTCCATGTTATAAAAGCAAACTGAGATATTCTATGAATTCAATGACCCACTCTGGTACAATCTCTGCAGTCCCATACAGATGAATGGCAGAGGTCCTCTAGCCAGAAGGACATAGGCAGCTCTGGGATAGGAAGCATCGCTGGCTTCCAGGGCTGCTTTGTCTCCACAAGTAATGCTGTTGGAGCTCACCATGGAGTTAGAAAGTGACAGCTGAAACCAGTGAGAGCCATGATACAGGGCACCCACGCCTCCTGTCACTGTATCTCAATGAGAAAATGCGAGGAAAAATGGATGCATGTCAATATTAGACTACAGGAGACATGCCATATAGATTCAGAAAGATAGTCATGATCCACAGAGTCTTCTCCTGACAGATTACCATGGGTGGAGGAGGGTGGAGAGTGGGCGGGTTGCTCAGCCCACTTGGAGGGGAGCATTTACTGTAGATTCTAACAAGTGGTCTTCTGCTAATGCCACTGACCACTTAGGCGGTAGATTTACTGCGTAGAAGAGTATAACAGCTGCCTGTGATGATGCTGGTTCGTCACTTTTTGACACTTGTCTCTTCTGACTATGGAAGTAAGGCTGACTTGGTGGGTATTTAAAGCTGTAGGTTGTCCCAGTCCCAGTGGGACCCAAATTATGTGACAGATGGGGTTTCCAGAGTTTACCACTTCCCATGGCTGCTGGAGTTTTAACATGAAACATGGGATTTTAATTTTTAAATTTTTTTATTGAAATATGAAATATATACCCCCAAAAAGGAACACAAATTACAATTGAGCTGCTCAACAACTTTTCACAAGGTGAACACATGCACTCAACCTGTATCTGACTGCACATGACAGCGTCAGCATCCCAGAACCCTCCCTGGGCAGAGCTTTGTTTCTGACCGAAAACGGAGTCCCAGCAAGCATCCCATGCCTGACAAAGCAGCTAGTATCAAATGTACTACTTGAAAAAGAAGAAAAGACAACAGATAATGTCCCTATTTTTTTCAACAAACACTGCATTGCGCAGAACGTCAAATATAGTTTAGTACTTATCCCTGAGAGTGCTGAGGGGCAGGTCTCTCCAAATCACACAGAGCCCCGTGAGCAGTCCTAATGACAATGAACTGGAAATTATCTAATCAGGCGAATGTTCAACACAATCCCCGTACCACCCGTGAAGTCTCCTCTTCCCCTTCTCCACTTCAAAGATATCTGTATCTTTGGCAAAACCAAATATCCATTTAGGACAGGCTAAACAAACTGCAAGTGGTCGGGGAGTACAAAGATAATGAAGAAAATAAAGGCACTTGCCTCACTGCAATCTACCTGCTTCTCCTTTAATGGATTTACAGTGGTAATCTATAATCAAGGTACAATGACAGATTTAACTACAAGGAGCTCTAAGTGACCTCAAGTAAATCATGTATTGCTCTCTTCTGGCACAAACCTACTTAAGCCAAATATTCCCAGTCATGAAACCTTTTATCTCAGCGACAGGATTCCTACTGCCCCCTGAGCACTAGCTGCAGGAACACTCCATAAATGGGCTCTCCAGAACCCAGAGCATCCAGAAAAGTCTGTCCCCACTCTGCCTAATCTTAAGTCTATATTCTGCACAGGAAGGAAGGGAGGGACAGAGGGGAAAGCTAAGTACAAATATCACAGGAACTAGGAACTCTGTCTTTGAAAGAATCCCAAAGGCCAAGTGTGAATGAATGACATACTTTTTCATAAAGGCAAAGTCTGAATGAATGACATACATTTTCATCAAGAGAGTAATTAGGCTCAAAGAACAATTTTGTTCCAGAAGTCTGTGACCTTTGCAAAGGCTGTGACCTTAAATTTGAATCTTCTTCTCACACAAAGAATGTATCCAATTGTTGAGCTCAGGATTAGAGGTTCACAGGAAGTTTGCAACCCTCTCCCTCCAGGGCTGGAATTCAACTTGGAAGTTGGGGTGAGGAGTGGTATCTAAATATCTGAGAGACCCCCAACCTCATACTGTCCAAACATTTCAATAAATATCTAATAGATTTAATTGTATATCAAACTCAAAAAATTCTCAGCTTCAAGATGGCTACCAAAATCTAGACTTGGAAGGGAATTATTAATAGCTCATACACACAGTGCCCATTTCCCAGAGCAAAGGGGCTTTCTCTGAGGTCAGAGGCCTTGATGTAGGTAAG
>PVLC010020431.1:18699-29266 GCA_004027655.1 Graphiurus murinus | reverse complement strand
TGTTCCTGCGGCAGTCCTGACCCAAGCCCTGGGGTGCAGTTATCTCTGCTCCGGCTCCGTGAGGAGAGGTGAGCTGGGATGGTCCTGCGCGGGCTTAAGCTGGTCGTACCACGCGTTCTGGTCTCTGTCGAAGGTGCCTCGAAATGCCGCCTGGCTAGGATGAGGAGTTCAGGAGTCGCTCACTTCAGCTCTGGCTGGTGGGGTGCAGAGGGTTGTTGTATATTTCTTTCTTAGTAGACTCCACGCCGGGGGCCAGCTCAATGGCGGCTTCTGCCTGGCGGCATGGCGCCGGGGCCGCGGAGACGGGCTTCTTTGCTCTCCCTGGTCG
Organism: Graphiurus murinus; assembly: GCA_004027655.1. NCBI lineage: Eukaryota > Metazoa > Chordata > Mammalia > Rodentia > Gliridae > Graphiurus > Graphiurus murinus. The sequence continues at coordinate 28,938 of PVLC010020431.1, read as the reverse complement.
GCCTTCTGGGTTCTGCTCAGCTGTATTCCAGTTATCGCAGCGTTTTTCACCTTTTTGTTGCTTTTTTTCTTCTTTCAAAAAGCTGGATCCACGACTGATTTGAATCGAGCTCACAGTGGCTCTTGAGACGTGTCTCACTCCGTCGCCATCTTCCCGGAAGTCTCTATAATATTTATGTTTAGACTTTTACTCTGGGATATGGTCATTACTTGGAAGCAATTCGATGTTTTGGGGATTTGGCTTTATGATTTATTATATGGGACCAGTGCAGCATTTAGTCAAACTAAACTCACACCCCTAATAAGGCAAGATCTTCGTTCTTGACCTGATTTCTCATAAATTAGAAGGTTTTCCAGTCTAGTTGGTGGGAACTGATCGTACTCCTGATTCTCTGTGAATCTGGGAATTATTATTTCAAAACTTCCAGTGTGATTTTATTCTTTTGGCTAAGGTAGATTACTCACACACATAATGACTGATCAGGACTCAACTGAAGATTTGAAGGAAGCTTTGTAGACCTTCTTTCTCTCTGCATTGACTTTTGCTTTGTTGCTGTGAACTTTGGCCTTTTCTCTGTGGCTCCTTGCTTTATCTCCTATATTTAGGAAATGGCTGGGTTCTGCCTTGATTCCTCCTTCCTTGGCTATGGCCTAGAAACTTCCTCCACATATAGCACTTTGGACCAATTATGGGATTTGCTATCCATCTCTTAAGGGCTAATGTCCCTTTTTGTCCCATATTCAATGTCTCTTAGAAAATAATAATGTTAAGCCTAGTGTGGTGGCATGTGCCTGTAATCTCAGTACTTGGGAGGCTGAGACAAGAAGTATCACAGGTTCAAGGCCAGCCTTAGCAACTTAGTGAGGCCTATTGCAACTTAGTAAGACCCTGTTTCAAAATAAAAAATAAAATAGGCTGGGGGTGTGGCTCAGAGCTACAATGTCCCTGGCTTCAATCCCCAGTACCACACACACACACCAAAAAATAATAATGTCATATATTTTGTCCATTTTTTTTGTGTGTGTGCTACTGGGGATTAAACCCAGGGGCATTCTATCTCTGAGCTACACCCCCAGACCTATTTTATATTCTTTATTTTGAAACAGGGTCTCACTAAGTTGCAGAGAGCCTCACTAAGTAGCTGAGGCTAGCCATGGACCTGCAATTCTCCTGTCTAAGCCTCTCAAAGTACTGGGATTACAAACGTGCGCCACCACACCCGGCTTATTTTGTCCATTCCTTTAGGGTTTGGTGGCTATTATTTTATCAAGGCCAGAAGCAAACTTTTGATTTGTTTTGTTTTTTTGGTGCTGGGGATGGAACCCTGGGCCTCGCACATACTAGGCAAATACTCTAACACTGAGCTACATACCCAACCCTGTATTCTAATTTTTATTTTTTATGTGCTTATATTTTTCAGCGGTTGGTTTTGATTTTTTCTACTGTAGGCTCTTTCCATCCCAACATTTTAAAAAGTACTGCCATTTTTCTTGAAATGGGGTCTTGCCCAGGCTGACCTCAAACTTCAGGGTTCCTTCAGCCTCAGCCCTCTTGGTAGCTGGAATAGTAGGGGCACACCCCTGTGCCCAGCTGCTGCCCATCATTTTCAGGTTCTTTTGTGATTTAATGTTCACTTATATTTAAATCCTTTAATTGATTTAATTTTGATATTTTGTATGAGGTAAGGAATCTATTTTTTCTCCCCCTTCCTCCTTTTCTCACTCTGTGTTCTCCTTTTCTTTCTTTCTGTGTGTATTTTACAAATAGTTAACTGGTAATCGCTATAGTATGTGTTACATAAGCCATCACTTCTACCATCATTGTAGATGCCATTTTTAATATAGGTTATTAAACTTGTAGTTCTGTACTCTTCTTCCATTGAAAAATCTATATATTCTTGGAGCTAGTACTATTTTATTACTGTAATGCTCCCTCTGTTTCCCTCTTCTCTCACCCCTCTCTTCCTCCCTTCCTTCCTTCTTTCCTTCATGCTAGGGATCAAACCCAAGGCCTGGCGAATGCTGGGCAAGTGCAAGTGCTCTACAACGGAGCTAACCCACAGCCCCACTCTACTCTAATTTTATATAGTATATTTTATTACTTGCCAGAGACTTCCTCTTCATTATATAAACTTTCCCCTCTTGATCATCTCTTCTTCCAATGTTTTTTTTTTGCACTAGGGATTGAACCCAGGGCCATTCTACCTCTGAGATAAAACCCTAGTCTTATTTTATTCTTTATTTTGAATAAAATATTGAATAAATTTTTTTTTTTTTTTTTTTTTTTTTTCGGAACTGGGGATTGAACTCAGGGGCATTCTACCTTTGAGCTACACCCCCAGCCCTATTTTTTATTCTTTATTTTGAAACCGAGTCTCACTAAGTTGCGGAGTGCCTCACTAGGTAGCTGAGGCTGGCCTCGAACCCGGATCCTCCAGTCTCAGCCTCCCGAATGCTGGGATTACAAGCGTGCGCCACCACACCCGGCTCTGAATAAAATATTTTTATTCTTTATTTTGAAACAGGGTCTCACTAAGTTGCAGAAGACCTCACCTCACCAAGTTGGTGAGGCTGGCTGCGAACCTGTGATCCTCCTGTTTCAACCTCCAAAGTGGACCTGGCTTATTTCTTAGTATTTTAAAAATTATTGCAGTTTGTTTCAATTGTTAAATAATGTGGAAAAAAATATTACCTACAATATTTATTCTTTTTTTTTTTTTTTTTTTTTCGGTACTGAGCTACAGCCCCAGCCATATGGCTGGGGCTGTATATATATATATATATATATATATATATATATATATATATATATATATATATATATATATATAATTTTTTTTTTGGTGGTGGTACTGGGGATTGAACTCAGAGGCATTCTACCTCCGAGCTATACCCCAGCCCTATTTTTTATTCTTTATTTTGAAACCAGGTCTCACTAAGTTGCAGAGTGCCTCACTAAGTAGCTGAGGCTGGCCGCAAACCCGGATCCTCCGGTCTCAGCCTCCCAAATGCTGGGATTACAAGCGTGCTCCACCATGCCCGGCTTCCAGCCCTATTTTTTATTCTTTTTTTTTTTTTTTAAACAGATCCCAGTGTTGCTTTTATTATTTATTTATTTATTTATTTATTTATTTATTTATTTATTTATTGCAGTACTGGAGATTAAACTCAGGGGCATTCTACCTCCGAGCTACACCCCCAGCCCCATTTTTTATTGTTTGTTTTGAAACAGGGTCTCACTAAGTTGCGGAGGGCCTCACTAGGTAGCTGAGGCTGGCGGGGAACCCGGATCCTCCGGTCTCAGCCTCCCGAATGCTGAGATTACAAACATGTGCCACCATGTCCCTACAATACTTTTCCTACAAAACTGTTAAAATTATTCAAGTCTTTTACTAGGCATTCATAATTTTTTCACGTAGGTCTTGCATATGTATAGTTGCCTTTCTTACTAGGCATTTTATACTTTTTCTTCCTTTTATGAATGGGATTTTTCTAAATATTTCATAAGTCATTCTAGTTGATATATAAGAAAGCTATTAACTTTTACATATTTTTCTTTAATTTATAAGTTTACCTTTTATAATAATAAATTGTTTTCCTCTTAGATAATATTGTATTCTACAAATTTGGAGAATTTTTTTTTTTTTTTTTTTTTTTTTTTTGCTGTACTAGGGATTGAACTCAGGGTCATTCTACCTCCAAGTTGCACCCCCAGTCCTATTTTTTAATCTTTATTTTGAAACAGGGTCTCACTAAGTTGCGGAGGGCCTCACTAAGTAGCTGAGGCTGGTCATGAACCTGCAATCCTCCTGTCTAAGCCTCTCAAAGTACTGGGATTACAAGCGTGCGCCACCACGCCCAGCTTAAATTTAGAGAATTTTATTCTTTCTAATTTGTATTTCTTTTTCTTACTATATTGCACAGAAATAACACAAAAGTGTTAATTTCCTCTCACGTGGGCATTTTGTTTGTGTATTATTTCAATGGAAGACCTTGTTCACATCTGCCCTCTAATAACAACTTGTACAATCTACCTTATCCTGACAAAAAAATTAGATGAGAAGAATTATTTCGATAGCCCCTATTGTGTCCGAATGAAGGGGCCGAAGGTCATAATCAGTAATGCAGTAGACAAGAAAAAAAAAAAAAAAGAATTACTCCACTGAGCCCTATGGCATTTAGACAAAAGAATTATTAATTTATTTTATTTTAGTTTTTGGTAATTTATTCTTTTATAATAAATATCCTGTCCTGACTCTCTGTCTCTAAGGATACTTGTTTTGTCCTCTAAAAAGTCTTTAGAGTAAGTCCCATGAATGAGGTTGATATAAACTCAACCCATTTTGGTGTTTCCTAATGAGCATCAGTTATCGGGAAATTAAATATGTTTTTGTCCACTTTTAAGTTTTATGTTATTAGTTCAAAGCATAATCATAAAGTTTTTGCATTCCTGGGTTTTTTTTGTTGTTGTTGTTGTTTTTTAAAAAGATAAGCCAAACCTTGTGTCACATGCCTGTAATCCTAGTACTAGGGAAGCTGAGACAGGAGGCTCGCAGGTTTGAAACCAGCCTTACCAACTTAGTGAGGACCTTTGCAACTTAATGAGACCCTGTTTCAAAATAAAAAGAATAAAATAGGGCTGGGAGTGTATCTCAGAGGTAGAATGCCCTTGGGTTCTATCCCCAGTAACACACACACACACACACACACACACACACACACACACACACACAAAGTAAATGTTTACAATGTTTATAATGTATGCCTAAGGATTTTTTCTAAATATGTTAGGAATATTAAAACATCTTTAATTTTTTAGCATCTCGGCAGATGAAGTTAATTCACCGTTATCACCCCTTACATGGCAGGTAAGATAAGTCAAGTTACTAATATATATCTATATTATGTTGTTCTCACTTGTTTAGTTAAAAGACATTGTCTCATTACAGCCCTTAGAAAGTCAGAAGGATCAAATAGACGAACAGCAGTGGCCAGAATCTCATCCTATAATCTGGCAAAATGAAGAAAGGAGGCGGAGCAAACAGATTAGAAAAGAATATTTCAAGGTAACTTATTAAATTTTAAAATTTACTTTGTACTTATTAATTTTATTTTATCAATGTTAACAAAGCCTACCTCCCTAGTTAGATATAATAAATATGTTTATTTTGATTTCCCATATATTTGTGGTAGAGATATACTATCTAATTGTATCCATACAACTTCCACAATTCAAAATAATTGTGAGTGGGTTCATTTGAATTGTGACTTAGCAAATTCTTTATAAAAAGATGAATGTTGCCAGGCGTCGTGGCGCACGCTTGTAATCCCAGCATTCGGGAGGCTGAGACCGGAGGATCCGGGTTCGCGGCCAGCCTCAGCTACCTAGTGAGGCACTCTGCAACTTAGTGAGACTCGGTTTCAAAATAAAGAATAAAAAATAGGGCTGGGGGTATAGCTCGGAGGTAGAACGCCCCTGAGTTCAATCCCCAGTACTGCAAAAAAAAAAAAAGATGAATGTTTAGCCACATGTGGTGGAGCACACCTGTAATCCCAGTACTTGGGAGTCTGAGACAGGAGGATTGCAGATTTAAGGCCAGTCTTAGCAACTTAGCAAGATCCTCAGCAACTTAGTGGGACTCTGTTTCAAAATAAAAAATAACCAAACTGTGGAACAAGCCAAGATGTCCATCAACAGATGAATGGATTACAGAACTATGGGATATGTGCACAATGGAATTTTACTCAGCCATAAAGAAGAACAAAATCATGTCATTTGCAGGGAAATGCATGGAACTGGAAAACATGCTAAGTGAGATTAGTCAGTCACAAAAAGTAAAAAATTGTATGTTCTCCCTAATATGCGGAAGCTAGGAAGAAAGTGGGTCACAAGAGGAACTCTAGAGCAAAGAAGGTGACTTAATTGAAGGTGATGGGGAGGGGGGAGGGAACACCTTAATGCACATGATGTACTTTCACAAACATATTAAAGTCAATCACTAAACTGAACTTGAGAAGGAGGGAGGGGGTGGGAGTGGGGCAGGAATTGGGGAAGGGTTAAATGAGAGATGTGTGCATGTATGCCTTTACCAGCTTATTCCTAACAAAGATGTAAGATTATAATGCACCAATAATAAATATAAATAAATACATAAATACATAAATAAAAATAAAAAGGGCTAGGGGTGTAACTTGCGGTAGAATACCCCCAATTCAATTCCCACTAACTCCCCCCCACACACAAGCACACAAAGAGAAAGCTAAATGTTTGCTACACTACTATGAATTGTAGCAATTTATAGTATGTTTTATTTTTTTATTTACTTATTTCGTCCTGGGGATTGAACCCAGAGACATTTTACCTCCAAGCTACACCCCTAGTTCGATTTTATTTATTTGGAAACAGGGTCTCACTAGGTTGCTGAGGACTTCGCTAAGTTGCTGAAGCTGGCTTTGAACCTGCGATCCGCCTGTCTCAGCCTCCCAAGTACTAGGATTATAAGCATGTCCCTTCACACCTGGCTATAGTATGTTTTAAAAGTATTGTCCAGAAAAGGAGTTTCACTGGATTTGTTTCAATAAATAATTGATATATATTTGCAATTCGCACTTAACTGTTTCTATATAAATAAATTCGATTTACATGATTCTAAATATGTTTGGGAACAGTTTCATCCATTTCTTTTTTTTAACTTTAGTAGTTTTTTTTTTTTAAGAGGGTCTTAACAATATAAAATCATAGAGTATCTGAATTATTCCAAATTTCTAGGTAGTAGAGTTTTAATGAAATTTTACTGTGTACATCTTTGTATACAGTGTATTATTATCTGTTTGTATTTAAAGTGCTATATTTGCAGAGGCCAATTTTCAGAATTTGGAATAATTGTCATCCTAGTAAAAATTTAGTGTTGACACTTGACTTGTTATGAGCAGCACAAACTTGGTCCTGCACCATGAATCATAAATTTTCTTATTTTTATCCCCTTTCTCTTTCTTAAAGCATAATTTTTACCTAATAATAATTTTGTCTAAAACATATATGTAACTGATTATAGGTAATTTCCAGTTTATACCACTAGTATAATTTATTTCATATTTTTCTGGTTGGTAGCAATAGGTCTCTCACTGCATACTGATCCGTTTCCATGTATGGAATGTAACATGTAATTTGAAAGTAACATCATATGGCCAAAACAAAAATATTATAAAAAACAAGAATATATGATAAGCCTAAGCTTTCAACAAATAATTGTTGAGCCCTTTTAATAAGCCTTGTGTGAATTGGCCAATATGAGAGATAATGAAGAAATAAAAGACATGAAGTAAAAGGGAAGGACATTCTAAGTAGAACCCTGGTTAGTGATGGTGAAAGTCGGTTTATCCCAATCCTTTACAGGTCGTACTTCTATTTACATTCTGGCATTTATGTTAAAGTTCCCCTTTTTAGTAAATGGGGCCTATAACCAAGGCACAGAATAAAATTCATAATTCATTTATACATAAAACTTGATGAATAATGATGTAGGGGAAATTTTAGTATTTCTAAGTACAAAAGAGATTTTGTATTTAATTGATCCTCTTTATCCTAGTATAGTAAAGTAATACCAGTTTGGACTATTATCAAAACACTTGCATAGCAATTACTTAAATGCCAGGCACTGTTCTAAGTACTTTACAGTATCAACTCATTTAATCTTCAAAACAGCCCTATCAAGCAAGCACAATTATTATCATTTCCATTTTGCAGATGGGAAAATTAAGGCATAAAAAAGCTAAGTAGTATGTCTCAGGTTACATAGCTAATGAAAAGAGCAAAATTTGAAATTAGAACCTATGCTACACTGCCTCTTTATCTAGTTTGGATAGCCTAATATCAAACAAACAAACAAACAAAAAAACAGTGAGTGTTATGTTCGTGTATAAATGTATCACTACCAGACATGCTATCATGTATGGGGAGGGAGGAGGTGAGTAGGAGGGTGGGATGTTGAGGGAAACACACCAAGAGATGTTGTGGGCATATATGAATGTATCACTTTCAATCTCACCACCATTTATAATTACATTGCAACAATAAAATTCTTATAAAAAGCCAGGCGTAGCCGGGCGTGGTGGCGCACGCTTGTAATCCCAGCATTTGGGAGGCTGAGACCAGAGGATCCAGGTTCGCCGCCAGCCTCAGCTACCTAGTGAGGCACTCCGCAACTTAGTGAGACCCAGTTTCCAAATAAACAATAAAAAATAGGGCTGAGGGCGTAGCTCAGAGGTAGAATGCCCCTGGATTCAATCCCCAGTACCGGAAAAAACCAAAAAAAAAAAAAAGCCAGGCGTGGTGGTGCACACTTGTAATCCCAGTACTTGAGAGGCTGAGACAGGAGGATCACAGATTCACAGCCAGCCTCGGCTACTTAGTGAGGCCCTCGGCAACTTAGTGAATTTCTCAATAAAATCTTACTAGAGGCCTCAGTGAGTGAGTCTTTACAAATAGGTAATTCTTTGGTTTAATAGCATCATTTGTTGAAAAGTATTTTATTTATTATGACTTATACACTTTTCTTCAATATTGGTTATGAGGTGGCTAAGAGGTCAAATGGGATAGTATTTGAAGTGCTCATTACATAATCAACATTCAATAAATATTCACTTCTTTTTTAAATACCTATCAAATAACAAAGTAGGCCGGGCGTGGTGGCGCACGCTTGTAATCCCAGCATTTGGGAGGCTGAGACTGGAGGATCCAGGTTCGCGGCCAGCCTCAGCTGCCTAGTGAGGCCCTCTGCAACTTAGTGAGACCCTGTTTCAAAATAAAGAATAAAAAATAGGGCTGAGGCTGTAGCTCGGAGGTAGAATGCCTCCGGGTTCCATCCCCAGTACTGTAAAAGAAAAAAAAAAAATTGACAAAGTAGGTGCAAAGATAACATTAGGTCACTGGGAAATGGCTTTAAAGGGATGTGTAGTTCTCTTCAATTGTCAGAAGATGTCAGTGTTAAAACACTGCAAAAATGGAATAGATCAACAATTTTTTTCTATGTTGTCAAGAAAATATAAAATTGAATGGGGTAGTGGGTGGAGCTCAGCATTGCCGCTAGTGCTTAGCATACACGAACTCCTGGGTTCAATTTCGAGCATTCATAGTATAAAAAAAGGGAAGGAGAAAATAAAATATAAAATTGAGATACTACTCTCTAAGTCAGAACTTTAATTCAGTATTTTTATGATTAAAACATCATCCAACCAGGTGTGGTAGCACATGCCTGTATTCCCAGTACTTGGGAGGCTGAGACAGGAGGATCACAAGGTTCAGGCCAGCCTCAGCAACTTAGTGAGGCCCTGTTTCAAGACGAAAAATAATAATAATAAATAAAAAGGGCTGGAGATATAACTCAGAGGTAAAATGCCCCTGGGTTTGACCCTCAGTACCAAAACCAAACAAAACAAAACAAAAAAAACACTATCCAATTATCTATTAGTTTCTATGAAATGTCTTTCAACAAAAAGGAAATTTCTCTTAATCATCTATCCCTAAGACTTGAAAATGTTATTTGCAGGTTCTATTATTGAACCTAATCTGGATCTATAGCTCACTAAACAGTAAAATGTAATATTCTAGAGGTTGCTATCAAGTTATCACTGAGCAGTGATAACTCCTTTAACTTTGCTGTGTTATTAAACATACCTTGCTTTTATACAACTTATCATAACAAGTGCAAATGACTAAGCCACAGGATTCTTTATTTCCGTCCCATAGTAAATTTCTCATGATGCTATTACTATATTTATTGAAAATATTTTTTATGTACAAGTGTGTGTGTGTGTGTATGTGTGTATAAGTCAACTTTCCACTTTTTTTTTCTTACTTGCCTAGACTAACTTACAGTAGTATTTTTTTTTTCTCAAGTTAGCCTCTGAAACCAAGTAAAAAAACATTTCAGCATATTGGCTACAACATATGAGCTCTAAGAAGATAAACTGGTACTGGTTATTACAAAAAGTAAATTATGGTATAGTGACTTTTTGTGTGTGTGGTACTGGGGATTGAACTCAGTGTGTGTTCTACCTCTGAGCTACACCCCAGCCCTGTTTTATTTTTTTTATTTTTTTTTATTCGTACATTGTAAGCAGACATCTTTGTTAGGTACAAATTGAAAACGACATATGTGCCCACATTTCTCATTTGACCCCTTCCCCCAATTCCCACCCCGCTCCCTCGCCCTCCCTCCCTCTCAGGTTCAATTTAGTG
>PVLC010020431.1:0-18599 GCA_004027655.1 Graphiurus murinus | reverse complement strand
TTCCCTGCAAATAACATGATTCTGTTCTTCTTTATGGCTGAGTAAAATTCCATTGTGTACATATCCCACAGTTTTGTAATCCATTCATCTGTTGATGGACATCTTGGCTGCTTCCATAGTTTGGCTATTGTGAATTGAGCCGCTATAAACATAGATACACATGCATTGGTCTGATAGTTTGGTTTCTGATCTTTTGGGTAGATACCCAGAAGTAGTATTGCTGGATAATATGGTAGGCTCATTCCCATTTGTCTGAGGATCCGCCATACTGTTTTCCACAGTGGTTGCACTAGTTTGCAGTCCCACCAACAATGTATTAGAGTTCCCACTTCTCCACATCCTCGCCAGCAGTTGTTGTTGCTCGTGTTTTTGATGATTGCCATTCTGATTGGGGTTAGGTGAAATCTCAAGGTGGTTTTGATTTGCATCTCTCTGATTGCTAATGATGTGGAACATTTCCTCATACATTTATTTGCCATTTGTATTTCTTCTTCTGTGAAGTGTCTATTTAGATCCTTTGCCCATTTTTTAATTGGGTTATTTGTTTTCTTGGTTGTGATTTTCTTGAGTTCTTTGTATATCCTAGATATTAGACCTCTATCTGTGGAGTAACTGGCAAAAATCTTCTCCCACTCTGTAGGCTCTCTGTTGAGGTTCCTAACAGTTTCCTTTGCTGCACAGAAGCTCCTCAGTTTAATGCAATCCCATGTATTGATCTTCCTTTGAGTTGCTTGTGCTTTGGAGGTCTTGTTGAGAAAGTTTTTACCTGTGCCTATGTATTGAAGTGTTGGTCCTATGCCCTCTTCAAGTAGCTGCAAGGTCTCCAACCTAACTTCCAGGTCTTTGATCCACCTTGAGTTGACTCTTGTGCAGGGTGAGAAAGTGGGGTTTATTTCCATTTTCCTGCATATGGTTAACCAGTTTTGCCAATACCATTTGTTAAAGAGGCTATATTTTTTCCAGTGTATGTTTTTGGCTCCTTTGTCAAAAATCAGTTGACTGTAAACCTGTGGGTCTGTTTCTGAGTCTTCTATTCTGCTCCATTGGTCTATGCGTCTGTTTTTATGCCAATACCATGCTGTTTTTATTACTGTGGCTGTGTAGTAGAGTTTGAAGTCAGGTATTGTGATACCTCCTGCATGGTTCTTGTTGCTAAGAACTACTTTGGCTATCCTGGGCTTTTTGTTTTTCCGGATGAATTTAAGGACTGATTTTTCTATGTCTATGAGGAGTAGTACCCTTGGTAATTTCATGGGTATTGCATTGAATCTCTAAATCAGTTTTGGGAGAATGGCCATTTTGATGATATTTATTCTGCCTATCCAAGAGCATGGTTAATGAGAACAGGTTCTCATTAAGTTGCTGAGGCTGACCTGGAACCTGCGATCCTCCTGTCTCAGCCTCACAAGTACTGGGATTACAGGTGTGCGCCACCACATCTGTCTATAATAATTTCTTAATAGCCTTCCTTTCCCAACTATTGGAGAAACCTCTGACTTATTTCTTGATTGTCTCCCCACAATCAATAAGAAAAAATTTGGACTTTTCAAAATCTTCATGGACCATTCCTCGCCTGCTTCCATACATTGGTTATCTGCCACAATTCACTCTCCCCACTGGCATTAGCGAACTCTGCTGTTTTCTACCTTTGCTGTGCTTTTTCTTTCTTTGTGCTTTTCCTCTTCTGATAATGTCTGTTAGTCCTTTTATTTCTGGCAAATACCTAGTAATAATCCAGGATTTACAAATGGGAGTATCATATAGTACCTGAGCTTTTAGAATCCAATCATTTGGCTCCTAGTTCTGCTTGGATATCTACTAACTGTGTGACTTTGGCAGGTCACAGAATCTGGCTGCGCTTATTATTAGTATTAATCTACAAATAAGTCTAATAGTACCTTCCCTCACAAGATTCTTATAACTACTCATTATTTAATAAGATACAGTGCAGCTTGGCGTGGTGGTGCATGCTTGTAATCCCAGTTCTTGGGAGGCTGAGACAGGAGGATCACAGGTTCACAGCCAGCCTCAGCTACTTAGTGAAGTCCTCTGCAACTTAGTGAGACCATGTTTCAAAATAAAGAATAAAAAATAAGGCTGGGGGTGTAGCTTGGAGGTAGAATGCACCTGGGTTCAATCCCCTAGTATGGAAAGAATATATATATATATATACACATATACATATACATATACATATACATATACATATACATATACAGTGCTACAAACAGCACTTTCCAGTAATAATTTGATAAATACTATCCTATTATTCATTTAAAAGTCATTATTTCGTTGAAGTAGAATAGAACTAAAAATAATTTGACTTCAGCACGCATTTTGCCTACAGATGAAAATAGGTTTTTTCACACATGCTGACTTCATTCAGTGGCTGTCTGGCATGCTGGGCTGAAGGTATATGGAGGCCATGTCAGGGATGAGCTAGAAAGAGTATATTAGTCATAGTTGTCAAAGGACAGACAGTGGAGGGACAAATGTTTTGGATTTGTAATTCCTAACACAGCTCATTCCCCAGTTGGTAGTTGAGATATCAGATAGGTTATCAATTTTTCCAAGAGTTATGGAAGATAATACTCTAGAAATAAAGGGGACCAGTAAAGAAAACCTTGAATACCAAGCCAAAAGGTTTGGACATAATCCGAAAATGAATACGTTTTCAATAGGAGTCATGGGTTGCAAGCAGGAGGCTAATCCATCTCTGATTGGCAGGATCACTTGCAGTGAGGAGGAATCAGAAAATCAGACTGTATTTCCTTAAGTGTGTGTGTGTGTGTGTGTGTGTGTGTGTGTGTGTGTGTGTGTGTTTCTAGGGATTGAACTCAGAAGCTTTCTAGTTTGAAACAGGGTCTTGCTAGGTTAAGTTTCCTTAAGTTGCTAAGGCTGGCCTCAAACCTGCTATCCTCCTTTCTCAGCCTCCCAAGTACTGGAATTACAAGCATGAGCCACCACACCTGGTTTGTATTTCCTTAATTCTAAGGCTCATTTTGTCAAATACTAGCATTTTTGCTGTTATTTTCTGTTTTGTTTTGTTTTGTGGGGACTGGAGGCTGAACCTAAGGGACATTCTATCTCTAAGCTACACCCTCAGCCTTTTTTTTTTTTTTTAATTTTGAAATAGAGTCCTGCTAAATTGCTGATGGTCTTGCTAAATTACTGAAGCTGGTCTCAAACCTGTGGTCCTCCTGTCTCAGCCTCCCAAGTACTGTGATTACTGATGTGGGCCACCACATCCAGCTTAGCATTTTTAATGAGTGTGCTATCTCTGTATCTCACTGTTAAACAGGCATAATAGTAATCTTTGTATCTCACTGTTAAACAGGCATAATAGTACTTACCTCATAGGGTTGTTATAAAGATTACATGGGTAATACATATAAGGCACTTTAATCAACGTGGTGTATAGTAAGCACCATTATAAGTGCTAGCTGTTGTCATTATTGCTATTATTGTATAATCAGTATATATGTTTTTTTCCATCTATGGTACTGGGGATGGAACCCAGGGGCATTCTACACCCCCAGCCCTTTTTATTTTATTTTTTATTTGGATACAGGGTCTCACTAAGTTTCTGAGGTCCTCACTAAGTTGCTGAGCCTGACCCGAACCTGCAATCCTCCTGTGTCAGCCTTCCAAATACTGGGATGACAGGTGTGTGCCACCATTAAGTTAAACATCAGGTAATTAATAAAAGTACCAAAATATGAATAAACTTCACATGTAATTTATTAGCACAGAGTTCATATGTTCAAGGTAAAATAAAGTTTGTGTTTTAATGTTTTTCAGTATAAGTCAATGAGGAAGAGTTCAAGTGGCACTGAAAATGAAGAGGTGAGAAAAAGGGGGTAATAATAATTTTTTAAATGTTTACCTTTCATATTTTGTTGGCTCAAAGCTAAAGGCAATCATTCTTTCAGTTCCTTTGTTGTTGACTTAATGCATGGGTTTTCTCTAATAAAATCTTCCAAGCATCATCATATAATCATTAATTTAATCATGTACTTGTTATTTGTCTTTTAGAATATATTTTGTGTGTGTGTGGTCCTGAGGATTGAACTCAGGAGCATTCTACCTCTGAGCTATACCCCCAGCCCTATTTTTTATTCTTTATTTTGAAACAGGGTCTCACTAAGTTGCAGAGTGCCTCACTAGGTAGCTGAGGCTGGCCGCAAACCCAGATTCTCTCAGCCTCCCAAATGCTGGGATTACAAGTGTGTGCCACCATGCCCAGCTTAGAATATAACTTCTAATAGTTTAATTTTAGAGTTTTATGATCACTCATCTTGGATTTATAATCCATTAATTTCATTTGTTACCTTTTCCCATCTTTCATCTTCCTAAATCAACATGGTAGTCAATTGAGATTTTTTTCTTTTAGGAACTCTTTCCAGAAAGTCTGCATGCTATTTTAAAATTTTAAATTAGATTTATGTAGTTTGCATATCACTATAAAGTTTTCTAATGCAGCAGTCTCGCATTGCTGAAGTGATAAATTCTCATTGCTGCAAATATCTAAATGTTGTATAGTTTATGGTTGGGGAAATTGGTAGTTTGACATTGGTTATTTGGCAGGGCTTCTGCAAATGCTTATATGTATGTATGTGTATATGTATGTATGTACTTATTTTTGTCATGCTGAGGATTGAACCCAGTGGTGTACCACCACTGGGCTATACCCCCAGGCCTTTTTATTTATTTATTTTGAGACAGGGTCTTGCTAAGTTACTGAGGCTGGCCTCAACCCTGCGATCCTCCTATCTCAACCTTCTGAGTAGCTGGGATTACAAGTGTGTGCCACTGCACCTGGCCACCTTTATTTTTAGGAAATACAAATCACACAGGGGAAAAATAGTGGATAGAGCCAAATGATTTCTCATTCCCCAGCCCAAATGCTGACATCTCTCCATGTCCTTTCTGGTAGACAAATGCCAAAAGCTGGTCCTTTTTTCACTGTTCGTATCTATAGTTAAGACTGAATAACATGTTGTATGTGGGTGTGTTTGGTAATATTGGCCCCATCTATGAACACACAGTCAATTCCCCAACTGTCCATGGCATTAACTCTGCAAGATCTTAGGTCATGGGTGTTTTTGTTTTTACATTTTTGTTTCTAAACACACTTCTTCAGTTGCAGTAGTTTTTAGATTTGGCCTCTACATTAAAATCACCTGGAGAAGTTTTTTTTTTCTCTCTCTCTCTCTCTCTCTCTGTGTGTGTAGGGTACTGAGGATTGAACCAAGAATTTATCTGCCTCTGAGCTACACCCTCAGCCCTTTTTATTTTTTATATTGAAATAGGGTCTCACTAGGTTGGTGAGGTTCTCACTAAGTTGCTGAGACTGACCACAAACCTGCAATCCTCCTGTCTCAGCCTCCCAAGTACTGGGATTACAGGTGTTTGCCACTGTGCCTGGTTTACCTGGAGATCTTTAAAGACTACTGATGCTTGAATCTCACCCCTAGATATTCAGATTAAATTAGCTTGTGGTATGATGTGGAGTGACCTGGGCAATGAGATACTGAAAGTTTCCCATGTGAATTTAATATGCAAGCAAGTTTGAGAAGTGCTGAGTTGATAGAATCACCATCTACCATTCAGCTAATGCAGGAGTTGGCAAACAATGGCCCAGGGCCAAATCTGGCTGACTGGCCAAGTTTGTAAGTCAAGTTTGATTGGAAAACAGCCATGTCCATTTGCCTGTGGCTTCTTTTGCATTACAGTGGCAGACATGAGTAGCTGCTATAAGAGACCACAGGGTCCACAGAACTTAAAATATTTATTCTCTAGTCTTTTACAGAAAACATTTGCTGAACCCCAGGCTAGAGGTTCAGCTTGGCCTCTCCCTGTCTCCTTAGAACCATTTGTGTCCTGCCTGCCTCAATATCTAATCCATCACCAAGGTATACTGATCGATTTATTTATTTGATACTGGGGATTGAACCCAGGGGCACTCAACCTCTAACCTACACCCCCGGCCCTTTTTATTTTGCCAAAAGTGTCACTAAGTTGCTGAGACTGGCCTTGAACCCATGATCCTCCTGTCTCAGCCTCCCAAGTACTGGAATTACAGGTGTGTTCTATCATGTGTGGCTCATTTATTTATTGGTATCAAAATATTTGTGCACATTCTCCCCTTCATTTCTACCGTTGCTGCCTGGCAAGGCCCTCATTTTTGCTTATATTACAGCAGTTGCTTCCTTGTTCTCCTTCCTTACTTCCGTCCATTCTCCTTATTGCAGCCAGAATGATTGTTTCAAAGAACACAAATATACACAGTCCATTCCCTTGCTAAGAACCCTTCCATTTCCCCCATTCCTTAAAAGGTCAGTTCTAGAATCTTTTTGGTCAAGGGCCTGCTTACCACTTCAGCCTCAACTCACAACTTGCTCTCTTTCCACCTTCGCCTTCAGGATACAGAGCTGCTCAGAGCTGTTCTTTTTTTCTGCATTCATCCTTCTTTTTATTGTTTCTGTGCTTTGTTCTTATCTTCTCATCTTGGAATTTTGTTCCCTTCTACCTCTTTCTAGTAAACACTCAATTTTTTACTGAGTGTCATAGTCAGCATTTTTATAACTATAATCTAAAAGATCTGACCATACAACTCAGAGGAAGGAAGATTTATTTGCTCATGGTTTTCCTTGGAGATACTGGGATTCAGTCCATATGAGGCCAGGGACCGCGGATCTCAGGGCATGGCGGTGGGAAGTGGAGAGAGGAAGAGCACATGGGCTGTGCTCCTCACATCATGGAGGCTGGAATCAAGAGAAAGAGCGAGGGGAGGAGGAACCATATATAATGGTTCCTCTAAGGCTACACTCCTAAGGAGCCACCTTCTCCAGCCACACTCCACCGGCCTGGGCCACCACCCAGAAAAATTCATTACATGTCAACCCTGAGCTTAGTATGTGAGCTTTTCAGGGGCCACTCTATATCTATCTAACCATGACACTGACTTTGTTTGTTTGTTTGTTTGTTTGTTTGTTTGTTAAGACAGGGTGCCTGCTGGGTGTGGTGGCACATGCTTGTAATCCTAGCATTTGGGAGACTGAGACCAGAGGATCCGGGTTCGCGGCCAGCCTTAGCTACGTAGTGAGGACCTCCGCAACTTAGTGAGACCCTGTTTCAAAATAAAGAATAAAAAATAGGGCTGGGGGTATAGCTCGGAGGTAGAATGCCCCTGGGTTCAATCCCCAGTGCCGAAAAAAAAAAAGACAGGGTGCCAGAGCTGGCCCTGAACTCCTGCCTCAGCCTCCCAAGTATCTGGGACTCTAAACACCCAGCTTTGACTGAGCTTTGTCTTTCTCAGGACACTTGCCCATTTTCATTATCCCCATTACCCACAAACTCCTTTTATCTGTGCCTCACAATGTGCCACGTATAGAGTGAGAATGTTGTATAACCTGTACACATGAATCTACTTTCCCTCTGGACTGAGAGATTCTCGAAGGATGGTATTTTACTAATTTCCATACTCCCACTGTCTGGCATAGTATCTGACATACAGTAGGTGGCCAATAATCACTCGTTGAATAGATAAATGTTCAACATGGTGTGCATATTCCAGGTTAAATGTCAAGATTTTTATATTTTATATTTGGCCATAGAATAGTCATTCAACACTTATGAACCATTTAATTTTTTTAGTCAATTTAATTCTTTCTAATTCTTTCTTAGTTTATATATTGATTCACATGATTTTCCATATGGAAGTTCTTATTCTGGGTGATAAAACTTTGGAATGCTTTCATTTACATGTCTCAGATTGTAACATATCACTGCTGTTGTATGTAGACAGTACTTCTCAAACTTTAAAATACTTAATGGATCACTTGGGGGTCTTATGTAGGTTCTGATTCAATATGGTTAGGACCTGAGATTCTCTCTTTTTTTTTTTTCGGTATTGGGGGTTGAACTCAGAGGCATTTTACGTACGAGCTATATCTCTTTCTAACAAACTCCCAGAGGACGCCTGTGCTGCTGGTGATGCTAAATGGTATATCCCAGATACTTCTTTTAGCAGTTGATCAAAATGATTTTCAGGTTTCCTTTTATATGTTTAAATCATTGTTTTGTATTTTAATTTCATCTTTCATCTTTTTATTTTTATATTTTAGCAAGACAGTGATAATGCTAATATGTCACCACAATCTCCAGTATCATCTGAGGTACAAGTTCTGTTTTTATATGTTTGTATGTGTTTTTATATGTTTTCTGTGTTGTACGTAGGGTTCTTTCTTGCCTCTTCTCTCTAACCTCGTCTTTTTTTACAAAGTAGTTTAATCACCAATTTGTGTGGTAGGTCAGTATGTACAAATCTCTAACCTTTAAACATTTTAAGAATATCATCTTTTTGTAGAAATATTAACAATAAATATCACTTTGTGATTTTCTGCAGAAAATATCTATTGATCATAGAAAATAAATTACTTTGGAAAATGTATGCTTTCTAATTCATCCATATTTTAAAGTAAATAGTGGATTCTAACCACTTTAGATTTTTAATTTACAAAAGGTACTTCAGCATTGTGCAATGACCATTGGTTTTTCTTGTAACCAATTAGGTCTGAAAGCAATGCAAGAGAAACTTCCTTCTTCCACGAGAAACATCCCTGCAGTGGGTTGTTCCTATCGACAGAAGGTCACATGTTGCCTGCTATCTTAGATGTATGGGGCAGGGGGCATAGGGAGAGCCCACATATGTAAATTATACTTTGTAAAATCTCCATCAGATACTCTTTTAGTTTGAATGACTGATTCTTCTAAATTAGATTAATCCATTGCTTTAACACAAGATTCAAATTTAAAACATTCTGAACAACTTCTCTTCTACTTCACATTACCTTAGTATTCTGAAGTTACGTTGGCATTAATAAATAAATGGTTATGTATTTGTTTGGTGAATGCAGGACTTTATCTAAATGGATAGTCTAAATCCACTGTACGAATTTTGGTTATGTAGATAGTATTTCATTATATGTAGCAGGGGTTACTTTCTTAGAAAGTCAGGATTCTTTTTGTATTGTTTTGGATGGATTACATTATGAAACTTTTATATGGACTTGTCGGCCATGAGTTTTATGAACATGTTTCTAAATTATTTATATGGAACGTAAACTGGTATACATGTTTTTAGAATATAATTTGAATTAGGATTTCCTAAAATTGTTCTTGGTCACATGTTTTTGTAAATCTTTTTTTTTTTTTTTTTTTGAGGTACTGGGAATTGAATCCAAGGACATTCCACCTCCGAGCTACACCCCCAGCCCTTTTTGCTTTTTGTTTTTGAAACAGGGTCTCACTGGGTTGCTGAGAGTCTTTTTATGTCGCTGAGGCTGTCCTCAAACCTGAGATTCTCCTGTCTCAGCCTCCCAAGTACTGGTATTATGCCTGGCTTTTTTTTTTTTTTTTTTTTTTTAACTTATAACAACTGTAAGCAAATAACTACTACTTGCTGCCTGGTCGCTTTATGACATTATGATCTGTGCTCACGGGGGAGAATACGAGTGCCAATTTTTTTCCCATAAGTTACTTTTCTTTTATAACAGATTTTTGCTGCATTTGGATAAATGAATTTATTTTTGCTTAGGAATTCATAACAGTTTACAGTTTAACAAAAACAATGAAGACAAACCGTAAGATTGTAGGTGGGTAAGGTGATGAGCATGAATTTTTAAAACTCAACTAACAATTGCTTATCACATGTTAATGAGCAGAGTATTCAGATAACCTATATAATTCTGATTGCTTCAATGTCATGTTAAAAGAAAATGGTAAAACTAATGAATGTAGTGTTTTAAAGAAGTGAACCTAAAAGTAGTCCGATTGATGAAGTGATCATTTTAGAGCTGAAGAGACAGATAATTTTCCCTAAAAGTCCAGTCAATAAATGGCAGAGAAGTGACTAGAGTCTAGGCCCTATCTACTTTACAGACTTGTTGCACAGATTAAATAAGATGCTGTTAGGATTACATTATTTTATATTTACCATTTACAAAATACTTTCTAATGTTCACACCAATTTCATTTGAAAAGTAAAGAATCAATCATGGAAAAAATAAATTGTGCTCAAGGCATAGTCTAAGCTTTCTGATTCCAAGTTCAAGTTTGTTTAATATAACACACATCTTTCTATAGCACACCACTGTGTGTGAAAGTACTTTGGAAATGTGCATTCAAATAAGAGATAATAATTTATCATCTATCATTCTGCAGTCCCTGTTCGTGTGTGTGTGTGTGTGTGTGTGTGTGTGTGTGTGTGTGTGTATTGACCTCAGGCAATCCACTGTTCAGTGTCAAGTTAATAGTAGATACTACTAGCCGGGCATAGTGATATACGCCTGTAACCCCAGTATTTGGGAGGCTGAGGCAATCACAGGTTTGAGGCCAGCCTTGGCAACTTAGTGAGACCCTGTTTCTGTTTTGGGTTTTTTGTTGTTATTGTTGACTGTTTGTTTTTGTTTTTGTTTTTGCTTTGGTACTGGGGCTCGAACCCAGAGGCATTCTACCTCTGAGCTATACCCTCAGCTCCTTGTATATTTTATTTTGAAAACGTGGTCTTGCTAGGTTGCTGAGAGCCTCGCTAAGTAGCTGAGGCTGTCCTCGAAACTGATTCTCCTGTCTCAGACTCTCAAGTACTGGGATTACAAGCATGTGCCACCACACTTGGCTGAGACCTTATTTCAAAAATAAAAAACAAGCCGGGCGTGGTGGCGCACGCTTGTAATCCCAGCATTTGGGAGGCTGAGACCAGAGGATCCGAGTTCGCGGCCAGCCTCAGCTAACTAGTGAAGCACTCTGCAACTTAGTGAGACCTGGTTTCAAAATAAAGAATAAAAAATAGGGCTGGGAGTATAGCTCGGAGGTAGAACGCCCCTGAGTTCAATCCCCAGTACCGCAAAAATAAATAAATAAATAAATAATAAATAAATAAATAAATAAATAAATAAATAAATAAATAAATAAATAAATAAATAAATAAGGCCGGGCGTGGTGGCACACGCTTGTAATCCCAGCATTCGGGAGGCTGAGACCAGAGAATCCGGGTTCGAGGTCAGCCTCAGCTACCTAGTGAGGCACTCCGCAACTTAGACTCGGTTTCAAAATAAAGAATAAAAAAAATAGGGCTGGGGGTATAGCTCGGAGGTAGAATGCCTCTGAGTTCAATCCCCAGTACCGCAATAAATAAATAAATAAATAAATAAATAAATAAATAAATAAATAAATAAATAAAAACAAAATAGGGCTGGGAGTATCCCTTGGTGGTAGAATGCCTCTGGATTCAACCTCTAGACCAAAAAAAAAAAAAAATAGTAGATAGTAAATTTGGTAAATTCACATATCTTTTCATTGAACCATACTTCATTATTTTGAAGATTTTAATCTTTTTAAAAAATATTATATAATCCATTTTGGTAATGATTTATCTTCCATTTACTTCATACTATAACAGAGAAATATTTAAAAGCATGTGTAACCAGGTCAATTAGTAAATATTTATTGACATTTTAAAAGTGAAATATATCAACTTAAAATGCAAGTTGCCTTTCTCTATTCCACTATTCAAGAAGAAAGGAGGTACTTTCAAAACTGGAATGGATATGAATAAGTACCTTGATTATCTTGAAATTTTTGCTTTTTTGTTTTTAGGAATATGAAAAAACTGATGGTTTTTCACATGGTCCCTTTGGCTTGAAGCCCAGATCAGGTAAATACATGTTCTTTAAATAAAATTTATTGGTTGTATTTGAAACTAGAGTTCCTCAGGGTAAGTGCAATCAACTTCATAGTTTTAAGTACACCATAGCATCTTTTCCCTCTGGTAAAAGTGATTTTCGCTTAACTTTATTTATCTTTCCAATTCCCATCCCCATTTCTTTCTTCCTCTACCTTCAAGCTGCTGAAACCTCAACTTTTTGCCTTACATAGACTGCAGTCTTATTTCTTCTCTGCTGTGATTGCTATTATAATGAGCACTCTGCCAGCAGACCAAACACTGTTTGAAATTTAGCACTCCATTATACTGTGGTTTTAAAAAGGGATCTGATCCATTTTACTTGGCAAGGTATTGAATTATAGTTTTTATTACTGAATAACTGTATTGACCTTCAAAAATAACTTCCTGTTTTCTTTAAAGATAAAAGGCTGACATGTGTTCAATAATCATTTTAACCTGTTCCTTGTTGCTTTCAATTATGTAGATGGAATTAAAATGTATATTATAAAAATTGAATCTATTAGTAAGTAATAGTATTTTATGCCATTTTGTATGGATTCTTTTCATCGTCCTTTTTTTCCATCAATGGCTGTTCATTTTTTATAGCATTGTAACAAGTTAGGAAATTTCTGTTTCTCTCAAGCTTTTAGCCGTTCATCTCGCCAGGAATATGGGGCAGCAGATCCAGGATTTACAATGAGAAGAAAGATGGAACATTTACGGGAAGAGCGAGAGCAAATACGACAACTTCGCAACGTAAGTCAGGGTGACAGTTCAGCCATGCTGTCTGGAGATACGTTTAACTTGGAAAATTAATAAACAAAATTGATTTTATTATCTATGCTCTTTAAAAATTGAGATCCCTTAACAATTAGTAATACAAATATATAACATATGTTTAGGTAGGATATCTGTGAATTATTCCTATTTCTTTATAGAACCTTGAATCCAGGTTAAAAGTAATTTTGCCTGATGACATTGGAGCTGCGCTAATGGATGGGGTTGTTCTTTGCCATTTAGCCAACCATATAAGACCACGCTCCGTAGCTAGTATTCATGTGCCATCACCAGCAGTGGTAAGTTCTTTTGATATGCTGCTAGTTCTCCAAAGCAAGATATACCTTCTTAAAATTGTCTTTAAATAATATACCTCAGTAAATTAAAATTTCATTTTTTATTCAGCTCTATGTAAAAATGCCTGAAAATACATCTTTCCCCCCCCCCTCCTTTACAGCCCAAGCTGAGCATGGCAAAATGTCGAAGAAATGTAGAAAATTTTCTTGATGCATGTAAAAAGTTGGGTGTCTCACAGGTAATTATGTACTTGAATGTTTATTTAAATATTAATTTGTTACCTCTAAAATAAGGTCGTTTTCACAATCGCAATAAATAGTGTTTTCTGAATATGAGAGTGAATACCTTTTCTTGGTATTAATTACCCCTTACACACACACACACACACACACACACACACACAGGTTTGGCTCTGGGGGTCCCAACAGGCTGGGTTCTGTCACCCACCTACATCCATAGTAAGAGAAAAGTGATATGAAAAGAAAAATGAATTTATTCACAGTTTAGCCCCAAGTTGGGCAGGGATCTTCCTCTGTAGAGTGCTATTATTTAGTTCCTGTTCTTCATCATTGAAAGTGATCCAGAGCCAGGCGTGGTGGCGCATGCTTGTAATCCCAGCATTTGGGAGGCTGAGACCGGAGGATCTGGGTTCGAGGCCAGCCTCAGCTACCTAGTGAGGCACTCTGCAACTTAGTGAGACCCTGTTTCAAAATAAAGAATAAAAAATAGGGCTGAGGGTGTAGCTTAGAGGTAGAATTCCCCTGAGTTCAATCCCCAGTACTGCTCAAAAAAAAAAAGAAAGTGATCCAGACCTCCTTGTACCTACATCTGCATTTTCCTTTCAGACAGTCTGCATTTTCAATACCTCCCTCTCCCTTTTTTGTGTGATGCTGGGGATTGAACCCAGAGGTAGGGGTAGGGGTGGGGACCCTATCTCTGAGCCACACCCCCAGTCCTATTTTTGTTTGTTTATTTATTTTGTGGTGCTGGGGATGGAACCTGGGGGCATTCTACCTCTGAGCTACACCTTCAGCCCTATTTTATTTTTTATTTGAAACAGGGTCTCACTAAGTTGCAGAAGGCCTCCCTATATCGCTGAGACTGGTCTGGAACCTGCAATCCTCCTGTCTCAGCCTCCCAAGTACTGGGATTACAGGCTTGAATCACCATGCCTGGCTAATGTTTTAAATTTTTAATTCTTAAAAAATTTTATATTAGTTCTTAGAAATCTTAGGAAGGGTTTTTCCAGCTACTATTACATTATATACACTTTCTTGATTTGTCATTCTTATTTTTGGAATTTTATCTTTGGTTTCAACATGTTTTTCCCTGAACTCAGAAATAGTAGTATACAATATTTTTTTTATTTAATCGTTTTTGTTTTAGGATATTTTCTATTTTTGTCAGCTTTATTGTAGTATAATATACAATAAAATGCACATAAATAAAATGTACAATTTTTGCCTGACGTCATGGCAAAAATCAAAGTACTTGGGAGGCTGAGACAGGATTTCAGGTGTTTGAGATCAGCCTCAACAAGGTAGCAAGAACCTCAACAACTTAGCAAGACCCTATTTCAAAATAAAAAAAAATGGAAAGGGCTGGGGTGTAGCTAAGAGATAGAATGCCCGTGTGTTCATTCCCTAGTACCAAATTTAGTAGGATTTGATAGTATGTGTGTGTGTGTGGTGGTGGTGGTGGCGGGGGGGGGAGGTGAATCCAGATCCTCAAGCATGCTAGGCAGTGACTACTGTTAAGCTACATCCCCAGCCCATTAAATCATCACCATCAAAGTAATGTACATATCCATTATCCCCATAGGTTTCCTCCTATCTCTTTGCAATCCTTCCTTCTGTAGGCAACCATTAATCTGCTTTCTACTATCATAGATTAGTTTGAATTTAGTAGTTTTTATGTAAATTGAATGATAAAATTTACATAATGTTATAATATTTTCACTTGCATAATTATTTTAAGACTTGTCAGTGTTGTTGCATGTTTAAATAGGTCATTCTTTTATGTTTCTGAGTTGTATTTTAATGCCACAATTTGTTGATCCACTAACCTGTTGGTGGACATTTGGGTTTTTAGCTTTAGGAATTACTACAAAAAAGGTGCTATGTACAAGTGTATATAAGTCTTTGTATGAATATATGTATTCTTTAATTTTGAACAAATACCTACCAGTGGAATAAATGGAACTAGGGACATGATAAGAAATCACAAAGTTATTTTCCAAAGCAGTTATACCATTTTACATTCCCATCAGCAGTATATGAGATTTCATTTCTTCCACATCCTCATCAATTCTGTATGATCAGCCTTTTAAGTTTTTGAGTCTTGTTGGGTGTGCTGGGGTATGCCTGTAATCCCAGTACTTGGGAGGCTGAGACAAGAGGATCACAGGTTTGAAGACTAGCCTCAGCAACTTAGTGAGACCTTGTTTCAAAATAAAAAATAAAATCGGACTAGGGGTGTTCCTCACAGGTGGAGAGCCCCTGGGTTTAATCCCCAATACCAATAAATAAATAAAAATTGTAATCATTATAATATATATAATATAATATATATATAATATAGGCTTGTCAATGAAGTTTTAATTTGCATTTTACTGAAGGCGATGTTTATCATCTTTTCAAAGGCTTTTGCCATCTGTTTATATTCTTTTTAGAAGTGTACTTTCAGCCGGGCATGGTGACGCACGCTTGTAATCCCAGCATTTGGGAGACTGAGACCGGAGGATCCGGGTTCGTAGCCAGCCTCAGCTACCTAGTGAGGCACTCCACAACTTAATGAGACCCTGTTTAAAAAATAAAGAATAAAAAATAGGGCTGGGGGTATAGCCCTGAGTTCAATCCCCAGTACCGAAAAAAAAAAAAAAAAAAAAGAGGTGTACTTTCTATCATGTTATTGGCAAGTGTAGTTTTACTTCTTTGTTTTCAATCTAAATGCTTTTCATTTTTCCTTGCCTAATTGCACTGGCTAGAATCTCTAGTATACCATTTAGTAGAGGTAGACCAGTGAACATATTGTCTTGTTCTTGGTCTTAGGGATACCATGTGGTCTTTCATCTTTTAGTATGATATAAACTGTGTGGATTTTTTTTTTCGTATAATCCCTTTTATGAGTTTGTAGAGTTTCCCTAAGTTCATTTTTTTATTTGTTTGTGGGTACCCAATATTTCCTGGAACATTTGTTTTAAAGCCTAGTCTCTTTTTATTCATCTGCTGCATCTGTATCCAACCCATTTGTCCATATTTCTGGATTATTTGTTTTGTTCATTGTACCTTTTTCTCTGTATTTATATTAGTAAAACTCTTTCTTACTATACATTTTGAAATAAAATAATATTAGCTGTCCTTGTTCTGGGTTCTTTGCATTTCCATATAAATTTAAAATAGTTGTCAACTTCTACAGAAAAAAAAAATTATAGGAAAAGAAACTTCTAGCCGGGCGTGGTGGTGCACGCCTGTAATCCCAGCATTTGGGAGGCTGAGACCGGAGGATCCCGGTTCAAGGCTAGCCTCTGCTACCTAGTGAGGCACTCTGCAACTTAGTGAGACCCTGTTTCAAAATAAAGAATAAAAAATAGGGCTGGGGGTATAGCTCGAAGGTAGTATAGAATAAGAAATTTTTATAGAACAATATAGATATTGAATTATTTCTTTTCTTTTATTTTTTTCTATGTGTGTGTGTAGTACTGAGGATTGAACCCAGGGACATTCTACCTATGAGCTAGACCCTCAGCTCTATTTTATAATTTTGCTAAAATTATTAGTTCTCGTACCTTTTTGTACATTTCACAGAAATCTTGTACATGTTCATGTTTTCTATGAATAGAAACAGTTTTTCTTCTTCCTTTCTGATCTGACTGTCTTTCTTTTATCTCTTTTTATTGTCTGATTGCCCTGGCCAGATCTCCCAATGCAATGTTGAATAGAAATGGAAAGAATGGACATCCTTGGCTTCTTCCTTTTTTTTTTTTGAGGAAAATTTCAGACTTTTACCCTTGAGTATAATATTTGCTGTAAGTTTTTCATAGATGACTTGTATCGGGTTGAGGGAGTTCCCTTTTATTATTAGTTTGCTAAAATTCCTATCAGTAATATATGTTGGATTTCGTAAAATGCTTTTTCTGCATTAATTGATGTGATCAAGTTATTTTCTTCTTAGTTCATTATTATTGTGAATCATATTTATTGATTTTCAGATGTTAACCCTGTATTCCTGGGATAAACCCCCTTGATCATGATGGATTTGGGGGGCAGAAGGTATCTAGGGATTGAACGTAGGAGTGCTCTACCTCTGAGCTATACCCCAGCCTTTATGTATTTATTTATTTATTTATTTATTTATTTATTTATTTATTTATTTATTTATTTGTACTGAGGATTGAACCCAGGGGAATTCTACCTCTGAGAGACACCCCTAGCCCTATTTTATTATTTTTATCTTGAAACAGGGTCTCACTTAGTTGCAGAGGGCTTCACAAAGTTGTTGAGGCTGGCTCTGAACCTGCAACCCTCCTGTCTCAGCCTCCCAAATACTGGGATTACAGCATGCACTACCATGCCTGGCTTATTTTTTATTTTGAAAAAGGATCTCACTAAGTTGCTGAGGCTGACCTCACACCTGTGATCCTCCTTTCTCAACCTGTCAAGTACTAAGATTATATGTATGTGCTACTACTCCTGGCTTATGATGGATTTTATTTATTTATTTATTTATTTATTTTTATTTTTTATTAATTGGTGCATTGTAATCATAGATCTTTTTTAGGTACAAGCTGATAAAGGCATATATGCACACATTTCTCATTTAACCCTTTCCCCAATTCCCACCGCACTCCCTTGCCCTCCCTCCTTCTCAAGTTCAGTTTAGTGATTGACTTTGATATATTTGTGAAAGTACATCATGTGCATTAGGGTGCCCCCCTCTCCCGCTCCGTCCATCACCTTCAGTTAAGTCAACTTCTTTGCTTATCTAGGGTTTCTCCTTTTTCATCTGGAGTCCCTCTTATGCCCCATCTTCTCCCTAGCTCCACATATTAGGGAGAACATATGCTTTTTTACTCTTTGTGACTGACTAATCTCACTTAACATAATGTTTTCCAGTTGCATCCATTTCCCTGCAAATAAAGTAATTTTGTTCTTCTTTATGGCTGAGTAAAATTCCATTGTGTACATGTCCCATAGTTTTGTAATCCATTCATCTGTCAATGGACATCTTGGCTGTTTCCATAGTTTGGCAATTGTGAATTGTGCAGCTATAAACATAGATACACATGAGTCAGTCTGATAGTTTGGTTTCCATTCTTTAGGGTAGATACCCAGAAGTGGTATTGCTGGATCATATAGTAGGTTCATTCCCATTTGTCTGAGGATCCTCCATACTGTTTTCCAAAGTGGTTGCACTAATTTGCAATCCTACCAACAAAGTATTAGGATTCCCACTTCTCTACACCCTCGCCAGCATTTGTTGTTGTTTGTGGTTTTTATGATTGCCATTCTGATTGGAGTTAGGTGAAATCTCAAGGTAGTTTTGATTTGCATCTCTCTGATTGCTAATGAGGTAGAACATTTCCTCCTACATTTATTGGCCATTTGTATTTCTTCTTTCGTGGGGTGTCTATTTAGATCCTTTGTCCATTTTTTGATTGGTTAATTGTTTTCTTAGCTGTTATTTTCTTGAGTTCTCTGTATATCCTAGATATTAGACCTCTATCAGAAGAGTAGCTGGCAAAAATTTTCTCCCACTCTGGATTCTCTGTTGAGGTTCTTTTTTTTTTTTTTTTTTT
>PVLC010020430.1:0-29115 GCA_004027655.1 Graphiurus murinus | reverse complement strand
TTTTTATTTTGGAACAAGGTCTCACTAAGTTGCTGAGGGTGGCAGTAAACCTACAATCCTCCTGTCTCAGCCTCCCAAGTCCTGGGATTACAGGCATGCTCCATACCTGGCTCTACATAACACTTAAGGAAACTGTAATGTATAAAATATTATATATATGTGTGTGTGTGTGTGTGTGTGTGTGTGTGTGTGTGTGTGTCAGAGGTAAGATTAGTAAGTAAACAGATTTTGAAAACTGGTAAGTGTAAAACAAGTCTTTGAATAACAAAGCATATAGTCAATGAGACAAAATTTGTATCATTATAAATCCAGAAAGCATACATGAAATCATACATTATTATTGGGATGATTTTACATGTTAAGAAAATGTTCACTTGTCAGCTAAACATTTGAACTTTTCCCACTTTTAGGAAACAGTGCTGCATAGAAGAGAATGAAATTCAGTATTTCCTTCCATGCTTCTTTCCTTTGATAGACTTAATCTCAATAAAATATTTTTAGTGCAACATTCCTGTATTATAATGGAGTTTTATAGTTAGTAGTGATTACTGAAAACTTCAGCAGTGGGAGAAAAATAGATGGAGAATTAATTAACAGCCCAAAGAAATATAGGAGAAGAAACTTCAGCATGTGTTAGTATTTCCTCCAAATAGCCGTATTAGCTATTGAGTTCACAGTACTTAACATAAATCACTTTCTTCTAAAAATACAACTTATTTTACAATGGTGCTGGGAATAGAGGCTTATGTAATGACTGCATATTTTAAAATTTTGTAGTGATGGTCATTTTTTAAAAGTATGACAGCAGTGAAAACTCTAGCTAAAGATGGAATCCTTCTTATGCTAATGTTTAAATAAATCATCTGAAGTTGCCCCATATCACTGAGAAATGTTAGAAAATGAGCATGTGATTGCCAAACAAACTAGTAGCTGTAAAATACTGAGTATGAAGTAAAAATGCCCAATTGAGCTCCTCCATGTGGAAACAAAAATTTAAAGAAATGGCCCATTGGAACAATTGATAGTATTTTAAAGTTAGATTACTCTCTCTGTGGCCCAGAGTACTCAGTGTTTACTTTTGTCATAGAACATGTTGTAAGCTACTGTTTACATGAATCTTTTGAAACAGATATTGAACTACCACTTTATTAAATTATACTTCACATACCTTAAGCTGTATATGCCTGAAGTATACAATTTGGTAAGTATAAAGCCCCAAAACAAAACAGCATAATCAACATAATGAACACAGCCCATTACTTCCAAAATTTCTTCATATTCCTTTTTAATTCCTCCCTCTCCTTTCTACCCTTTACCAGACCAGAGGAGATATTGTTCTAGTTTCTGTCTTTATATCACCTAGAATCACATATAAATGGAATCATATGCCATCTATTCTCCTTTGGATTATTTTATTCAGCATGATCATTTTGAGGTCTATTTATGTATATCTATTAACTGTATATGTCAAAGCCCAGTAATTTTTATGATAGACTAATATTCATTTCAGTAGTTTAAAATGATTTATCTGTTTATCTGCTATAGATTTTTGTTTTGTTTCAAAATAAATCTGCTATTCACATGTGTGCAAGATTGATAGCTGATATAGAACATGTTATTATTAAGTAAATACCTAGATATGAGCTGGGCATGGTGGTGCATGTCTGTACTACCGGTACATGGGAAGCTGAGATAAGTGGATCACAGGTTGGAGACCAGTCTCAACAACATAGCAAAGTCTTCATCAACTTAGTGATTTGCTTTACAATAGCTTTATATTTTGGTAAAATCCCACTTCTTTATTTTTGCTTTTTTTCTATGCTTTCAGGATCTGATAAAAATAATCACCCAGGTCAATGTCATAAATCTTTTTTCTATACTTTCTTCCAGTTTTTTTATGAGAAGTTTTCTGAGCATCATATCAGGAGTATATGTGAAAGTATTCTAAAATGTCAGAATGCTACAGATAAGTAATTCAAAGCTATAGAAATTATTCATCAAAGATTGTGAAATTTAAAATTTGTTTACATGTAATGTATTAATACAAGAATTGTTAGAGAGTGCACAATTTTATTTAAAATATAGCCATGAATACAATTATGTATAGGTTAGGAATACATTTTCATATAGCTACAGCTATTTAACAACTGAAAAGCTAGTAAATTTATTAGATATCCCAAATACATTAAGTAGTATTTGGGTCACAAAAGGCTGTTGTATTTAGAATTTCATATGATTTACAATCTTCGATTATTGCTCAAAAGGAAATAATTTTATAAATAAATATTTTTATAAAATATTTTTCTAAATTTTTAGTTTCAATACTCCAAAATTCTCTCCAAATTTAAATATAGTTTTTTTTCCTTTCTATACATTTAATACTTTAAATAGAAAGCATGTTATGGTATATTTTATATTATATAATAAGACAAGATACCATGGGGTATGTGATAACAGACTATGTAGAGAATTACCTTTGTGCTATATTTGAAGAATAAATTAGTAGTATTAACATTATAGAGATATGTTATGAAAGGCTGTAAGTACATGAAGAAAATCAATATATATTATTAGACATTTTTATTTCCCCTAGTCCCCAAGGTCTTCTAGCTGTTAGCATATTGATGACATAGGTCTGCTTATTAGGTTTACTTACAAGCAATATAGTTGCATACATTTGCTAAAAATAATGAGATGGATTTTGCACTGAAGCCACTCATGAGCTATGAGTGAGCAATAATGTAATCGCCAAAGTAAAGTAATACTTTGGGGGGGATATTCTAATAAATATATGTGAAAGAAGAATAGTACTTGTAAATAAGAGAATGAAAGAGGTGGACAGAGAGATGTACACCATGTTATTAAAAAGATGAATTATTTATAATTAGTACCACATTCCTAACTTGTGTTACAAAGTGAAGTGGAGACAAATAGGTGTACATTGCAGATACATAGGTATTTGGGAAGGACCTAAGATTAATAATGTAAATTAAAACAACCAAAGCAAGTGCATTTTGATTGGGTTTGGGATTCCATTTCAGAAAAATCGAAGATACCATATAGCTATCCTTTCTCGTCTAAATATGGTAATGCTACAGGGCTGTGAGTTCCCCTTAGTTCTTGTCTCCCCAAAGGAAAGATTTTATTTGGGGGACACAGATAGGGTGAGCATAATGGTTTTATTGGGTGAGTTCATCAGGTGTGTCACATAGCTGGCTGCTCTGGGAACAGAAAGAGATAAAAAGAATGAGGCTGCTGCATATGAGTTTTATACTCTCTAGAAATTCAACCCATCCTCATGTATAGTAATTTGGGGTGGTTACAGCTTCGTATAACTATACTTAATTCAAGATTCTAGAATTTTTCACTGATGTCTAAAGCTGCAATATAATGGGTTATATATCTCTGACCATAGCTGGGTGGGACAATCTCTCTATCTCTTCTCAGGAAGACTCCTCCCTGTCCCATTTCTCTCCCTGCCCTGATCATCCCTGGCTAACTATCTAACATTCTCTCCCCTCCTCAAGAACTAGAGGCCCTGAAATCATTTAGGGAACAGAAGTGATGGTCTGTCTTTGTAACTTTTTTTAGTTGGACAGGGATGGGGAATGTCATGATCTCTTGATCTTGGTCTCTGTCAGGGCAAGGCCTGTTGAGACAGAAAAAGCTCCTGCAAGATAGGTTGGTCCAGGGATCCCTGATAGTAATTTCTGTCTACTGTAGAGAGGGGTTGGTAGTCCAGCCAAAGTTTCATTTAAAATTTGACAGCCTGGAGCTGGAATGAAACAAACTTTTTAACAGGTTTAGGAGACAAGGATCAAAGAGTAAAAGTAGGAGTATTGTGTCCAAAGGCCCCATAAAGAGCAAGAGTCAAACAAGCCAGGACCATGTTTTCTTCCATGATAAACATTCCTGAGTAGCTCATTCCCTCAGGTTGGATGACCATTCTGTTAAGTGTTGAAAACTTTCCTGTACCTGACCTGATCTGTTAACATAAAAGCAGCAATCTTCCCGAAGCATAAGTCATACTCCTCATCTTGCCACCATAATCATGTTCAATGCTCATCTGTTTTAAAGAAAAAACTCTAAGAGAAAAAACCTGGTGGTATAGTTCTGTTAGTATTTGTACCATAGTTTCTAACCCATCAGCTAGTTCAAGATAGATTTTTGTAGATTAAGGAGGAAGATATTAAATTTCCTATCCCTGTTGCCATTTCAGAGATGATTCCAAGGCCAATCAGAAAGAGAATAAGTTGGATTGCTCATTTGTGTCTGATCTCTGAGGGAAATAAGGGGCTAGGGATATATAGGGGGAGATAAATACAAGTGTGCAGACTTCAATCCAATTAGATGGTAAGCAGATGAGAGCTTGAGTGCCACAGAGGAAATAGATTCATTTGCTTTTGATGCAGAACTGGATGAAAAAAGAAGCAACCCCTGTTCCAAAGGCTGACCAGTAACAAGTTTTCTTCCTAGAATTCAATACTCAGCTTCCAGAGTGGCTGCAGCTAACAAGACCAAAGGATGAGAGGTTGTGCTGCACCAGACATCCCATTTTCCCCCCAAAATCATATGTAGACCCTATCTAAAAGGAGATTCTAAGATGGTCCTTGAAGTCCAGAAGATTTTTTTGCTTGGCTTAAGTATCTAACCACTTGGAGAGGAAGATTAGAGATTTATGCCACTCTGCACCCCAATGAGTATAACACAGTTGAGCTGTTGTCTGGGCCCATTCATAAGTGTTGGCTGGGCAGAACATTCCTATTTCCTGAGATAAGGAATCTAAACATAGCCAATAGTTATGGGCATAGGAGGAGTTAACATCTTGTAGTAGCCTTCAAGCTGCTTGTGCTAGAGGAAGATAGGAGTAATAGAATCAAGGAGTGTGTATAGGCTACAAAAAATATAAATCATAGCATGAAGGGGGCATGTTCCACTGGTTGAGGACTGGAATTGTAATAAAATAATGAAATCCTTCATGGCTGCAGGAATGAACAGGAGAACATGGAAGGCTCCTTTCCAAAGTTGGGCTAGTTATATACAGAGTGCCCGAGGAAGTCATTTTTTTCCATAGTAAGGTTGTTTTCTGAGGTGTAGTTTAAGGTCTGGTCAACTCTTTCTACTTTGCTCGAAGATTGGGGCTCCCCAAGAGAAGTGTGGATTTGGGAGCACATAAATTGTATGACTGATAAACTGTAATTTTAAAGAGTCCCTTACCTATGAACTTTTATCTGTCTCTTATCTGTGGCTAGGGAGAGAAGAACAAATGATATCCCAGTAGTTGAGGTATATTTCTTTCAGAGAGGACTAGGGCATTTTGATAAAAGTAAAAATTAATGGGTGAACAAAAAGTGTAACCATGAACTGTACAAGAAGGTATAAATTACCATTCTGTTGTTACTTTATTTTCCCACGTTGCCTGAAAGGATATAGAGAGGAAAGGACTCCAGATTAGGAAGTTAGCACAGAATAGGCAAGTCCTGAACTTAAAGGAAATTTGTGATCTTATTTGCCAGGTCCAACGTTGCACTGGGTTTGACCCCTTTGATGGTGATCTCTGCTTTGATGTGGGAGCCAATTGGAGTGAAGAGCACTCTCCCATGGCCAGCAATGGCGGGGGAGGGGGGTCTGACCCATGGTCCCTTAGACCCCTGGGTTAGTCTCTCCTCCAACAATCTAGACTTTGCATAAGAGGACAAGGTGCTTAGGGACCTTTGTCTTCTCCAGACATTTGTTTTACCAGTGTCTAGGATTGCAACCATGTCTGGCAGCTTGCTTGGTTAAGGAAGGACTCTCCCAAGGGTTCAAACTGGAGTTGGCTATTAGATTGTTAGGGCAGCCAATTGTCTCTATCTCTTTCCTCTATATCTGGGTCATGACTTTAAAAGATCAAGGAGGCTGTTTTGTGTCTGGAGAAAATTGAGTGAGGAATTTACCATTTATAACTAATGCACCTTTAGAGAAGTTAGGTCTTACAAGCTTAACTGGCTGTGCTATATCTTTCAATACATACCAGGTGATTTCTTGCCTAAATTTCCTCAGGGGGATTATAATACCAATAGGGATCAGGTGGAGAAACTGCAGTAGTCAAACTTTTAAGCTCTTTAATAAACCACTCAGGGTCATCTGAGCATTTTTCTAGATCCTATTTGACCTAAGATCTTGCAAAGAAAAAGGGAGTTTATACTCTAAAAGACTGGTACCTTGGGCCTGAACACTCCTTTAGCAGATGTATCTGAAAAAATAGTGGAGAGCTAAGCATACAGCAGGAGAAGGTACCTGTTAGACTTCAGCTGTAGGTTCCCTAGTCAAGGGGCAGAAGGCTTTGGGTCGGGGTCTGGGTGCTAGTGGATGGGTTCCTGGGGTAGCTCCATCAGGGGTTTTCTCTTACACCATGCAGTGTAGCCCAAAGAGGGATATGGGAGTTTTAACAATGTCATAATGAATCTAATTTACAGATTTTGCAAAAGTCAAGGCTGTCCCTGAAGGTCATAAAGCCTGGATGTATGGAACCAATGTTCATATTTTCTTATCATGCCAGAAAAGAGCTAGCTAGAGTATGGTGTTAAACTCAAGACTACAATTTAAGGGCCATTCTTCTTGATTATTTAATTGGTATTTGAGCCAAAAGGTATATTAAAAAAAGATAATCCTTTTTCTTTTTAAAGTTTTAAGCTCAAATCTCTCCCAGTTGTTTAAAATACATCCCAGTGGAGAATTCAAAGGTATTGTAATCCAACTTACCATCTGAAAGGAGAACCATCAGTACTCCAAATAGGGAGCATCCCTCCTTCTCTCAAGTTAATAGACATTTTGTACCTGGGAACTTCAAGGCATCCCCTTTGGTATCTGAAAACCAGGGATCTAGTATATGGGTCAGGCCTTGCCAGATCCTGAAAACCTGCCTGCCTAGTCTCAAGTTTCTGTCTGATGATGATGATGTGGTAGGAGGTATAACTTTATCATACCTTTTAACTTTATTAGGAAGAATTTATCTTATTTGAATTTACCTAATTTACTTTTAAACATTTATAAGTTAAACTGAAAACCAAGATACTAGATGAGCAATGTTAACATTTATGCATTTTTTTCTCTCAAAGAAACACTCAAAAAGCAATGGACACTTTCCTTTAAAATATCCTACAGAGACAAACATACCTTGATTAACTAGCCAAAATGCATATGTTAATAATTTTAAGGACATCTTGTTATTTATCTGATGAACAATTTTTTTATGATATTCATTTTTTTATTGTAGTAATTCATGCAATATAGCATACATCTTTGTTAAGTACGAGTTGTTAACAACATATTTGCACACAGTTCTCACTTGACCCTTTCCCCAATTCCCACCCCAATCCCCTCCTCTTCCCTCCCCCTCAGGTTCTGGATGTGGCATAGGAGGGTCTCCAGATGAAAAGGAGAGATCCTCGATAAGCAACGAAGTTGATATAATTGTAGTGGACGTAGGGGGCAGAGGGACGCCCTAAAGCACATGATGAACAATTTTAAGTGCACTTAATTGTCAAAGATGTAAACTACCTGAACTATAAGTCATTTAGATTTATGATTTTTTAATTTATGAGCACTCATTTATCTATAAGCCTATTTGATACCATATAAACACTACATAGACACAAGTACATATACAACATAGCAAGCAATACATGTGTATACAAGTATATGTAAAGAGAAACAGAAAATTTAAAAAAAAATTATAGCCTTAATTTACCAGGATTTGGCCTCCATAGTAAGTTACAGATGCTTACTACAGAGAATACTTGCCAGATTTAGAGCTTCCAAAAATATATCCTGTTACAGACTTTGTTGTATGCCACAGGCAGGAGGGAAAAAAAATCATGCAGTTGGGTGTGTTTGGGGCAAAGTCTATCAGTCATGGGTGACACTGATTCAATTTTCATTCCCTCTGTAATTTCCAAAATGAGACTGTCTCTGTTCTTTGGACCCAAGATGAAATTGAGATGTAACCTTTGAATAGATGTTTAGCAAAGACACAGAAAATAACCCCCAAAAGAGGGCAAAATATGTATGTACCTAACAATAAAGGATGTAAATATTCAAGACAAGAGTTGATAAAATTGCAAAAATAAATATAAAAGTCCTCTATGGTAGTTGTGATATAGGATAGAAGAAATAAATAGATAGAAAGGTGATAGACAGGAAGAAAAAGTCAAATATAACATTAATGTAAGAAACTGATGATGCACCGCCTCAACTTTTACTCCTCAAACCAGTTCTGTTTTCCAGGACTGTCTCTCCAAATTTCTTGGAAATCTGTAGAATCTAGAGTTAAATGAAAGAAACTGTAATTGCCCTGTGTATTATTAATAAGATAGATACAGTATATTGAGAGACCTATAATATAGGACACTCTCCAACTTATCAATTGCACAGGTAATGAAGACCTTGATTAACATGAGGACCCTAAGGATGACCAAATTTCCATACCATGAGAAACTACCTCAGGACTACTGGGCTAAGATCATCCTTGAGATTATTGGCCTGAGATCATCTTCATATACCTTATCCTGCCCACC
Source organism: Graphiurus murinus (assembly GCA_004027655.1). Lineage (NCBI taxonomy): Eukaryota > Metazoa > Chordata > Mammalia > Rodentia > Gliridae > Graphiurus > Graphiurus murinus. Next base: position 20,557 of record PVLC010020430.1, on the reverse strand, counting down.
CCTCATGAAAGCCCCCTATAAAAGAAGAGCCCCCCAAAAAACTCCCCCCAAAGGTATCTCCCTCTTGAGATGGTCCATATTACTCCTTGAATGTGTATTTCCTACTTTCCTAAATAAACCTCTGTCCATGTCTCTGAGTGGCATGTGTTGAAATTCTTTTCCATCACATTAACTGAGAGCACAGCTGATCCTGAGTTACTGAGTTGATGAATCAACCCATTGCCCTTGACAGTTGGACTATAGTTAAAAATTAGCTTTGTGATGGTACCTTACTTTATTTTCTATTGAATCATGTATTTTATAATGACCAGCATATAAGAGATATCTCAAACACTTAATTATTCAGTTGGTTTGCCAAGTTCACATGCCAAGATTAACAAAGAAAAGGGGAAGAAATGCAGCACTTGGAAAAGCTAGAGTAGGTGTTCTGTTATTTCTCAAGTTGTGAGCAACAACACACAATTTTACAGAAAATATAGTAGCTAATGTACAATCCTCCATTACTTAGTGTTTCTATTAATGAGCCTTCTAATAAGCACAAATTACAAAGACCACTGTCTATTCTGTACAAAGAACCTCCATTTTCGGGCTGCTGGTTTGTCTCCCAATATTAGGCCTCTCCAAAATTCCAATCTAATCTTTCTTAATACAGCTATTTGAGTTTGTTATGAAAATGTTTAGAGTTTAATATAGAAGCTCCATTATATTAGAGCAGGCTAAAATGATCTGTTTTATCTATCGAAAGAATTTTTATCAGAATTTCCCTAGTTTTTCCCATTGAAAAGCATGCTCAAGCTTTTGGGAATTTCAGGAACATGTCCTGGTTGTGTTTAATAACAGCCTGCTCCTGAGTTTGCCTGTCCTCAAGGAAAAGGAAGCTTCAGCAGCTGCCTCCATGCTCTGTGACCCTGAGGAAATATGTCACACTTGCATGCAGCTGTCTGAAGTGCTTCCCTTTAATTATGAGTATTAATTGTACCCACCCAGCTCTATCAAGAATTACATTTCTATATATAGTTACTAAACTCCCTTTTATTTTGATTTAAAGAACAGGCAGATGTCTCCTCTTGAGCTTGATACAAATATCCAATAAATCTGTTTCCCCAGATTTTTGCTTGCATCCCTTCAAATATATATGGCTAGTGATAGACTTTGCATGCATAATATTTCAATGGGCAGCACCACATTTGCACAATCTTTGCTCACCAGTTTTTCCTTCCATTCTCACATTCAAATATATAAATTTCATGCAGGAGTTATCTTTTAAGAGTTGTTTTTATTCTTAACTTCTTTTAATTCACTAATATCAAAACACCTAGCAATGGACAAAGCTTTAAGAATTTTTGTCTCAACACTTCAGAAATACAAATAGCCAACACATTTATGAAAAAAGTTCAACATCTTTAGCAATCAGGGAAATGTGAATGAAAACTACAGTGAGATTTTATCTAACTTCAGCTAGAATAGCAATCATCAGGAATACAAATAATAAATATTTGTAAGGATGCGGGAGGAAAGGAACACTTAAATACTTCTGGTGGGACTGTAAATTGGTATAACCATTATAGAAGTCGGTATGGAGATTCCTAAAAAGACTAAGAATGGAGCCACCATTTGACCCAGTTATACTACTCCCTGGTATTTTTCCAAAGAATTAAAGTCATAATACTATAATGATACATACATACCTATGCATTCAGCAGCAAAATTTACAATAGCCAAATTATGCAACCAACCTAGGTGTCCATCAACAGATGAATGGATAAAGAAAATGTGATATATTTATATATTACATTATATATCACATTATATTTATAAACACACAATATTTATACATATGTATACATACATATATATGTATAAATGAATTTTATCCAACTATAAACAAGAAGGAAATTATCATATTTGAAAGAAAATGGAAAGAATTCTAGGGCACTAATTATTATAAGTGAAATAATAAAGACTCAGAAATTCAAGGGCCATATGTCTTCTCTCATATGTGAAGGCTAGATAGGAAAAAAAGTGGGGAATCACATGAAAATAGAAATGAGAACAATAGAGTAAATAAAGGGGACCAAAGGAAGAAAAGGAGGGCAAAGGGAGGTACTAGAAAATGAAATTGGCCAAATATACAAATGTGTAACAAGAAATCTCACTATTATATATAATCATAACACACCAATAAAAATTTTTAAAAAGAAAAATTCTATTGGGTAATAATTATAATTCTTTCATAATTTGGTCTATTACTAGAATGAAATAAATAAATTTGGAGAGAGAGGAGATGCATGATAACCATTGTATTCAAGCCAATAATTTTTCTAAGAGTTTTTGTTCAATCTGAAAACAGGATGCTTTTATTGTGAAGTACATTGGGCATTCACTTTCTGATTTGTGATGGCACATTGACTAAACATGATTGCTTACTGATGAAATAAAATTATACATTGTTTTACACTAAGAAGAATTTTTGTGATAATTTTACTTTAGAAAACATAGCATTTAATAATCTGTGAGATTTGTTATTATTTTTTCTTGTATGACTAAATCTCTCAATATATGTTTATAAAATAGTGTGTCCACATTAAGAGGTATTAGATGCCAATTCCACATTAGGAAAATCCTCTCAGGTCCAGGAAGAACACCTTGGAAGTGCATACTACTTCTTATACAAATGTATAAGAAGTTAAGAAGTGTGCTTCTTAAAATAATTTAATATTTTTATAACTATATAGAAATATACTTGTTCAGTTTTTATAAGAGTGCTTATCTCATTTTTTCCACTTGAGTTAACACAATCTATTCTGAATCTATTCTTTCCAAGTGTCCACAGAGAATATATGAAGATAAAAATAATCCCTGGAGAACTTTTTCAACTGTCAGGAAAATATAATTATTAGTCAAGGCATACTGATACTCCACTGTGAGAGTATCAGATATATTCTGTTTAATATTCATTCATGTAAGAGCATAAATGTTAATGTATATTAGTGTATACTTATGATATTGTCCTTCAACTATAAGAAATAGACACCTAATTCTCTTAGTACCTATTTTTTAATTTGAAACAAGATCTTGCTAAGTTATTACATCGAGTTATTACTCGAACTTGTGATCGTCCTGTCTCAGCCTGCCAAGTATTGAAATTACAGATGTGTGCCACTGTGCACATATCCCAAAGATTTTCAAAACTGAAATCAATAATAAAAATTTTGTCCCTGTGTAGTGTGGTACAAGCTTTATGAGGTGAAACTTGGCAACTTTCGGAAGCTGTGATTGCTACCATGTGGAGAAGTTGGCACATGATGATACTACATAAGATGCTAATACATAAAATTAAACAGAAATGAGACCTAGGGAGATATTCAAGGGGGTGAGAGTACTTTTTGTAGGCATTTTGAGTAGTTGTTTGCAGTCATCCTGAGGACTGTCCACATTCCTGTCTTGCCCCTTACGGAGGCTTAAGTTATCCCCTTCCCATAAATTCTATCCTTTTACCCTCCACTTCTTCAAGAGTCCTAGTTATCACTCAGTGATGTTTACAGGATCTTATCCAAAATATGTTATTACTGAGAATTGATATTTTGGGAATACGTACTTGTGAGACAGTGTTTTGAGTATATTGCCCTTGATATCTCTTTTAACACTCTTCATGAGGCTCTGCCTTTACCAATGCAAGCAAGGGCAGGCATATGATTCAGGAAAGTCCAGTGGGGATCCTTTTGTGGGGGTTAATATGAGCACAGGAAGAGGGTCTTTCTTCTAAGGTGGTAAAATTTAGGAACTAGTTAAGACTGGAGCTGGAGTAGATTTTTCCCATCAGAGCCTAAGAAAGAAAGAATAAAACACAGAAGAAAAAGGAGACTAAAAATGGACAGATACAGAGACAGTCCTGGATAATGTTGTTTCTGAACCTGATTCAGCACATCTAAACTGGGTTAACATTTACTGTACAATAAATGAGTAATTTACAATAGTTTCTACAAGCTTTTTCATGTTTTTAGAAAGTAAAACATTCCTGGGAAAAATAAAATGTTATGCCTTGAGAAAGAGGAGTTTGTTTCAAATTGATTGAAAGTTTAAACACTGACAAAAGAAAAGTGTGTGTTAAAAGGCACCAGGAAAGAACCATTTATAAGATAGTGGAACTTGGAAGATTAATTTCATAGTGTTTCCTCCATCCTAGGAAACAACAGTAGACCATTACTAGGTGCTTTTGTAAATGAGATAAGCTGTCTATATAGGGTTAACTGTGAAAGTGACAGAAAGGATTTCTGCTTCAAGACCTCTTTCAATTCCAGAAGCTGTGCATTGCATTATAGGAAGTCAAACTCCTTGGTTTTCCACCCAAATTTTGATATGACACTAATTCTTTAATCTTCTTTATACCCTAATAATTCTCTTCTTAAGATCAATTCCTAGAATTTTGAGGTTTTTTTTTTAAGAAGAAGACCTCAGTTTTTTATCTGTTTATCTCTAGCACCTACCACATTGCAATCCACCTAAGAAATTTTTCAATATAATTTTTGTTTTATTATTATTGAATGTATTAATAAATTAACATATTGCGTGTGTGTGTGTGTGTGTGTGTGTGTGTGTGTGTGTGTGTGATATTGGTTGAACTTGGGTGTTCTATCTCTGAGGTTCATTTTAAAAATTTTTTAAAAATCTAGATCTATATTATTTTTATGTATTTTTTTCTTTTGAAACAGGGTCTTATTTAGTTGCTAACAACTTCATTAAATTTCTCAGTCTGATCTCAAATCTGCAATCCTCTGTCTCAGCCTCCTAAAGACTGGAATTATAGATGTGCACCACTGTGTCCTGCTTAAATGAACATACCTTAACAAGAATAAATTTATTGGTTAGCCTAGAAGGTATTTGTTTGCAATCATTCAAACTTGGTGAGACACTGTCAAGGAAGTTGTTTGGAGACATGGGACCACAAATATGAGGCTTATTGATAAGATTATAGAATTTAGAATCAGACAAATCTGTGCTCACTTCACCTTTTCCACTCACTAGCTGGGCAAATCGGAAAAATTTAATTTCTTTGAACTTCATTTTCTTATGTAAGTCAAGGTATTACTTTTGTAAATATATTGTTTTATTTATTATAACTCTCAGTTTTTAGCCAGGCAGGGTGGCACATACATGTAATCCCAGTATTTGGAGGACTGAATGCTATAGTTAGTTATAGAATGTTCACTAAAGAGCTCATTTATTAATATTCAGAGTTGATATAGTTATGTTATAAGAGTTATTAATCTCAGCAGTAATGCATTGTAATGGATTTAATGGGTGGTCACCTGGACTGGTAGGATGTGAATGGGAAAGGTGGTTCCCTAGGGGAGCTGAAGACTATATATGATTCCTCCTCCTCTCACTCCCTCTCTTGCTTCTGGCTTCCATGTTGTAAGGAAAAAATCCTATGCACTCTCCCTCTCTCTGTTTCCTGCCACCACCACGCCCTGAGATCCAGACACCAGCCTCACATGGACTGAACCCAGAATTTCCAAAAACTATGAACAAATAAATCTTCCTTCCTTTGACATACATGGTCAGGTATTTGGATTATAGCAGTGAGGATGCTGACTAATACACTGAGACAGTAGGATAACAGGTTTGAGGTCTTAGTATCTTAGCAAGACCCTGTTTCAAATGAAAAAAATAATAAGGGGTCAGGGATTAGCTCAGAGGTAGAATGCCCCTGGGTTAAATTCCTAGTATCACACACACACACACACACACACACACACACACACACACACATAGCTCTGTATTTTTTAAATCTGCTTAATATAGGTGTTAAGTAATACAAATACTAGGTTGTATTAAAGTTTAAATAAAATCTATGTGAGTTAACAACAGTGTCTAGTATACAGTGGATATTAATGAATTTTTATTTACTATATCTCTTTTCCCCTCAAATGGCATCTCACACAAGTGCATCCACATGCACACACACACACAGACACCAAAACGAAAACCTGATTACCCCACTTTTTTCAAATGTCTCAAAATTTGTCTTTGTTAGCTTCCCACCTCCCCCAGAGTTTCCTCATAGTAATCCACACTTCAGAGTGCTTGGAAGTTTACAGAGTGGGTTTGCATATATTTCCTCAGGTAGTAGATTCTGTCATTGTCCACATTTTGCAGCTAAAGAAAATGAGCTCAGACAATATCTCTCTAGTGTATATGACCTGATGTCCATGATGACTTGTAGGAAAGTCATAGTTTTCTTATTCCTAATCAGTTGGGTAACTTTGAAGGTCCTTGGTCAATGTTCTCACATCTGATATTTCTGGTATGTTTGAGAAATAGTAATTTGCTTATCTGATTTGTAAATTAGAATCACTCCCCACACACATGCACAAACACTTTTATTTTACATTTAGCAACCTTAGTAATATAATTCCTCTCCTCTAGGCCTGGATATCTCGTCTGCTTTTATTTGGTCTGCATTTTTGAAACAATGTACATGTTTGCAGTATACTGGCATCCATGGCTCAGATAAAAAATCTTTTATGCATATGGAAGCAATTAAATAAAATATACATAAAATACTATGTGAGAATCTTGATATTTACATGTTTTCCATAAGTTCTAGGCAATACTTTTAGTCATTTCTCACTTTTCTCATAGCCATTTCATCCAGTCCATTCATTAATCATGTTTTTTTTTAAACTCTCCTCTGAATTTGCAATGAGTTTGACTTTATCTTTTGATAATGAGGTGTTCAGAGAGAGCGTATATTTCAAACAGTGTCAATTATCCAATAAAAGTTAAATGCTTATCACTTAAGCCATTGTTTGAACCCATATCATACTACACACAAAATATTTTTACTTACATGCTCTAAGTAGTTTATTTTCTTAATCTACTTCTGGGAAATCTGAATTATAAAAGTTCATCATAAGCTTTAGATAGAGATATTATTAGGTTCTCGTTTTCTGAAACTTGAATCATATGTAGGTTTACATTATGGTCATGAACCCAACATTATTAAGGATGAGTTTACTTTTGCATTAACACATTCCGAATTCATGTTCAGCCAGCACCTTATCTCTGAATCTCTAAGGGGTCTTCTCTTATTGATCAAATCATCCTCTTTGAGTCCCTTGGCAAACCCAAGGCATAACAAGATCGTTAAATCTTTCAACTTCTAAGCCCAAAACTCTTCATCTCTTAATTCTATTCTCCATCCCTATGTTCTCATTCTTATATTTTAAGGGACTTAAAATATTTTCTCCCTCTGTTTCAACATTTTTATTTTGAATAATGGCATTTACTTAGATGTATAATGCATGCAACAGATTGTGCTATGTTGTTTGGTGGCATTTTCTTTACTTTTTAATTTAACAACAATCCTGTGACTTGAGTGGCATCAATAAAGGTGAGGAAACAGAAAGATAGAAAGATTGAATAATAACACTTAGTTTTAATCCATGAGATATAAACAACAGTGTGTGTGTGTTTGTGTGTGTGTGTGTGTTGGGGGATTACTGGGGATTTGACCCCCTGTCATTCTACCTCTGAGATACACCCCCAGTACTATTTTATTTTTAATTTTGAAACAGGTTCTAAGTTACTGAGGACTTAAGTTGCTGAGGCTGGTCTTGAGCCTGTGATCCTCCTGTCTCAGTCTCCCAAGTATTGGAATTATAGGCACATGCCACCATGTCCAGCCACAAGAGTTATTTCTTAAAGAGATCATCCAACCTCAGGAACTGTTACCTAGGGATTAATAATTGTGAGGTAGGTATCTTGGCATCACAAAGAGGCACAATGAAGTGTCCCCAAAGATGCAACCGCAGGAAGCAGACAGAGCAGAGGAAACTCATCTGTTTGTAAGTAGCTGCCGCTTGTCAGTGACTGATATCTCTGAACAGAGGTTGAGGGCCCTGATGAGCTAGGACCAAGCCTCTGAGGTAAGGTTCCAGCCAGCTAGTGCTGACATCTCTGAGTATTAACAAAACCACAAACTAAATTAACCTATCTCTAAACAAACTGCTGTTGCCACATGAAAGCGAAGCACCATTGGTAAGATAGAGGAAGAAACTCATCAGCAAGAGAACAGGAAGACACATGGGTGGATAATGTCCTGGGTGTGTCTTCCTGCCTTCATTTCTCCAACCAACATGGTATTAGCAGAGCCTTCCAAGAAACCAGATGACAAAGGTAAGTATGTTTGCAGAATTCCCAACCTAAGCATCACAAGAAGAGTACAGCAGGACAAATCTGAAGCTGAGAAACAGTAGCTTAATAACTAGTGTTGCCCAACTGCCTGACTCTTCAGACACTACAAACACCCTGCAACACATAATTAAACTTCTATAATCCCAAAATAGCAATTCTACATTCAAAACACTCTGATAGAAACATCTTTTGTTCTCATCTTCTACTCAAAGCAAGGAGACGCATCATTTAAATAGCTAATGTGTCACCACTGGAAATGGTCACAGGATCCATCTGACGTCTCTGGTGTTTTCTTTTTGTTGTTTGTTTAGTTGTCTTGTTTCTCTGCTTCTCTCATTCAGCTATAGAGCTATTGCTACATTTCTTGTGTTGTGAGTTTTTTCATCAGAAAAATATTTTTAAAGAATATCTTGATGGTGAGCAAGACATTCTCTAAGTCCAGGGATGATAAAGCTGGCAGAAATTTCATGGGCAAATCTATATCCAAAATGTACCAGTAATATAACATTTCAATGATGTTGTGCAAATGCCAGAAGCCATAAAATAAAAATTACTAAATATTAAAATCTACATGGCTAAAACTAAAAAAATTCAAAACACAAATAATTAATGGTGTGTAATTCAAATAATAAACAAAGCTGGGCGTGGTGGTGCACCCTTGTAATCCCAGTATTTGGGAGGCTGAGACAGGAGGTTCACAGGTTCATGGTCAGCCTCAGCTACTTAGAGTTGCCCTCTACAACTTAGTGAGATCCTGTTTCAAAATAAAGAATAAAAAATAGGGCTGGAGGTGCAGCTGGGAGGGAGAATGCCCCTGGGCTCAATCTCCAGTACTGCAAATAATTAGAAGAAAAAAAAAGGAGGAGGGGGAGGAGGAAGAGGGGGAAAAGAAGGAGGAGGAGGAGGAGGAGAAGGAGGAGGAGGAGGAGGAAGAGGAGGATTATTCTTTCTAATATATAGGTATATACCAAAAAAGCCTATTTTAATAAATAATGTACATTTTAATAAGTAGAAAATACACATATGATGTACATCATAAACAATTTTATAGTTTTTTAACTGCTAGATTTTTTATCATATTTAAGAATCAGTAGAAGTTACTTTCACTGTTTAAGATATTTCAAAATTCATTGAATGGTTTACTAATATTCTTTTACTCTACCCTGTATAACATCCCCAAACTTTTTTTTTCATTTTTCATTATTTATGATACTGGGGATTGAACCTAGGAGCAGTCTAAGAAACACCCCCAGCCCTTTTAATTTTTATTTTGAAACAGGATCTAGCTAAATTGCTGAGGCTGTCCTTCTGTCTTGGCCTCCCACATACTGGGATTACAGGGGTGTGACACCATGCCTGGCTCATCTTTGAAAAAACCTTTAATATTTTGATATAATATTGCTTGACTAAAAATCACCATTCAGAGTTTATCATTTATTTATTACAGCTTTTAAGAAATATCCATATTATTAATTTTCTTTATAGAAATTCAAACACTTGGATAAATAGTTAAATATGCCTTTAATTTTCATTCTCCTCATCAGGTCATCAGACTTCCCTTCTTTCTGTCTTTATTTTATTTTATTTATTTTGGTACTGGAGATTGAACCCGGGGCATTCTATCTCTGAGCTACACTCTCAGCCCTATTTTTATTTTGAAACAGGATCTTGCTAGATTGATGAGAGTTTCACTATTGCTGAGGTTATCCTTGAACCTGCAATTCTCCCTCAACCTCCCACATACTGGGATTACAGGCATGAGCCACCATGCTCGGCTAGACTTCTTTCTTGTTTTATTTTATTTTATTTAACTTTTTTTAATTTTTTTAGGTACTGGGGATTGAACCCAGGAGCATTCTACCTCTGAGCTACATTCCTAGGTATATTTTTTATTCTTTATTTTGAAACAGGGTCTCTCTAAGTTGCAGAGTGCCTCACTAATTAGCTGAGACTGACTACAAACCCAGTTCCTCAGGTCTCAGCCTTCCAAGTACTGGGATTACAAGTGTGCAGCACCATGCCCAGATCCTTCTTCTTTTTTTTAGAGAAAAATAAATTGCAACATTGCAATACTTGTTATTCCTTAACATATTGATAGAGAGCCAATATCTAACCTACAATATACTAATATGTGGTTTGGGGGCAGAGTATTTAATCTGTTTAGCCTCAGTCTCTTCATTTATAAAATGGTCATGGTAATAAATATTATATGGATTACTATAGTGCACCGTTGATTCATTGTAGTGCTTGTACAGTATTTGGTGTATAATAATAACCACCCTGTAAGTGTTAGCATTTAATTTGCCATTATTATCATTATTATTTTTCATTGGTATTGCTATTATGAGCAGTTTAGAGTTAAACAGTAAAACATGTCATGGCATACTCAAATACCTAAGGTTTAAAATAAAGCAAGAAGAATAAATTATTTATAAAGAATAGTAATGAAGAAGTAGCTTGAACATGGAATTACACATCACAATGCTTTTGTTTCTGCTGGATAAGTAGCAATCATGTGCCCTCTCCTAGGGTAGAATTACTGCCAACTAAATTATAGTTGGCAGAGAGCTGCAGCTGCATTCATCTGCAGCGGAGGGAAGATGCCAAGCAACAGTGAAAGAAACAGGCTGACAGTGGCCAAAGAGCCCAGACTTCCCTTTAAGTCTTAATTCTGCCTATCTCTTGCTTCTTTTACATACGTAACTCATTTTTTGTTGATATTAGTACTCCATACTAAATTTTTCCTGCTGTATAAGTGGTATCATTGTGAGAGAATAAAAATATTCATTTTAACTGTTATTGAAGTAGAGTAGTGTTTGTTTAAAACAGCAGTCTCTCCTGTGTAACTTCAACTCTAAAAGTACTTCCACAAGCATTCATTTTATAATCTAACTTAAAGGACACATCACTAACAGGATCAGAAAACTACATTTTATTCTCTAATACACAATGCACATTTATCTAAAGATCTTATCTTGAATAGTTTTTTATTGTGGGAATGTTGTTTTGTTTGTTTGGTTTTGTTTTTGTTTTTCCCTCTGAAATGTAACTTGCAAATGCCTGGCACATAAAAGGGCACCAATAAAAATGTGTGAAGTGGCTTCACTGATTTTAGGCATTTTTTTGTATTGCCTATGGGAGGAAATTAAGTGCAAATAAACATATAATTAGACTCCTGAGTGTAGGGGGGAAAAAAGCTGTTTCTTAATATAAGTAAAATTCAGAATATCCAAATTAGAATTAGAGGTTTGATTAGATTAGACTCCTGAGTGTAGGGGGGAAAAAAGCTGTTTCTTAATATAAGTAAAATTCAGAATATCCAAATTAGAATTAGAGGTTTGATCAAATGGTTCCAAGTATGCCCTTGTGTTTCTTCAATTCCCTTTCAGGAGTCCTGAACTTTCAAATCATCACCATAGACCACAAGGCATTGCTGTTCTCCCCCTTTTAAATACTCTAAGGCTAGAGTTTGAAAAAAAAATTAATGATTACTAGGTTATCTATTTAGCAGAATTGCGACTGGCTGTGATTGTGTGTGTGTGTGTGTGCCCGCCAGTGTGTGTGTGTGTGTGTGTGTGTGTGTGTGTGTGTTACTAGAGACCAAACCCAGGGGTGTTTTACCATAGAGCTCTACCCTTAGCCCTTTTTTATTTTTTATTTTGAAACAGGGTGTTGCTAAGTTAATGCACACAGACCTTGAACTTGTGATCCTCCTGTCTCAGCCTCCCAGGTACTGATAGGCGTGCACTATCGCTCCTACTAGCCATGATATTTTTTAGTTCAATAAAAATACTAAGGAAGACCTAAAGGAAATAAACCCAAACATTACTAATAAACACAACTCGCTTATTGACTAGAGTTTATTTGAAATTTAAAATTACCATTTATGTTGTGTTTGAAATGTCATTCCTAGTTTTAGCATGCTCCTTTTCTGCAAGAGCATTTTACCACCCGATTCCTAAAACATCTATACAGAAGCCACTTCTTTTAAGAATACAAATCAAGAATTTCAGACACTGTTCTCTAAATAAGAAGCACACAACCTGTGTCAGAATCCAATCTTAGTGACACTCCTTTCCTGGTGTGATCACCTCCTATAAAGGTCTTTGCCTTGGGTGTTTCTGCGGGTACTTACTAAAAGAGTATTTAGGTATCTTTACAGAACAATCAAATAGTAAAACAATAACTATAGCATTTCTTCAAAGAAAATAGATACAGTCATAGAGGGTTATTTTTTTCCAGTAATGTGATACAATAACATTTTGAGAAAAACCCCATGATCATACCCTATGCCATTGCTTTTCAAACTGAATATTTTTCCCTTTAGAGATTCATGTAAATAAGCATATAATAATCAGCATTTTAAAAATGGAATAGGATAGAAAATACGCAATACTTTTTAAAGTATGATCTAACATTATTTTGTGAAACATTTTACCCATGTGTATGTAAGCACCTATGTTTATGTAGAGTGGTCACAATGCAAAATATTGAGAGTTCCAAAAGCTCATGTGCAGTTTAAGGTAAGACTTTCAGAATCCTCTATTCCCTATCGTGGATCACAATGTTTAATCCCTACATTCATACACTTTATTGTTACCAATTAAATCACTTTAAGATCTTAACATAAGGAATCCTACCTTCGGAACATAAAATCCTATTACTTCAAATGACTCATTGTGCGTGCATGTGTGTGTGTGTGTGTGTGTGTATGTGTTACTGGGGATCCAACGCAGGGACATTCTACACCCCCAGCAGCTTTTTCCTTTTTATTTTGAAATCAGGTATTGCTGCATTGCTGAGATTCTTGCTAAATTGCTGAGGCTGGCCTTGAGCCTGCAATCCTCCTGACTCAACCTCCTAAGTACTAGGATTACAGACATATGCCACTACACCCAGTTAAATGACTCAATTTTTAACCAGTATCTTCAGTCCTGGAAATGTGTTGAGCATGTATTTCTCCATATGTCCTCTGATTCTTTCTTACTTAGCTTAATTCCAATTTTCCATTGTTGTGATTATTCACTTGCATACATCTGCACTATATTGGCTGGCCCACTTTCTTGCTTCTATTTATCCCTCAAAATTCCAATTTTATATAATTCTAACTATACATTTAGTCTTTTCCAGTCCTCAAATAGCTAAAATTGTCTAAATAAAATATGTAACAAGGGGTTAGGGATGGGACAAGATGGTAGAGTATTTTTTGTCTAGCATGTTTAAGGCTCTGGGTTTGAGTCCCAAGCCAGAAAGAAAAGAAAGAAAGAAAGAAAGAAAGAAAGAAAGAAAGAAAGAAAGAAAGAAAGAAAGGAAGGAAGGAAGGAAGGAAGGAAGGAAGGAAGGAAGGAAGGAAGGAAGGAAGGAAGGAAGGAAGGAAGGAAAGAAAGAAGAAAGAAGGGAGGGAGGGAGGAAGGAAGGAAGGAAGGAAGGAAGGAAGGAAGGAAGGAAGGAAGATGTATAACAATCATGAGGGACTAGTCTCAGTTCAAATGTGTGGCTACCCATGCTAAGTGTATATTCCTCTATATATTTCTCTGGTCAGTCCACTCTTCTACCCACTGGGTGTAAATTTTACATTTCCTGCTCTTTTCTCCAGACTTGCGTAATGCTTCTCCACGCTAAGTTTCTCATTTCATTGAGATGATAAAATATTTATATTTAGAATCTAAGTGCAACAAGAATTTAGTTTTGAACTACTTCATCCACAACATTTGCAAACCCATTTGCTTTTGTACCCACACAGTCTTTCTTCCTTCCATGCATAAAAGTCTTTTTCTTTTTCCTGAAGTCAATCCTCCCCTGAAGAACTAGATCTCAGCACCTTCAGGCTACTTAAGGATTGGTATTTATTGCCCCTCTTTGTCAAAACATTCACAGATTTCACAAACATTTACAAGTTTTTATTCTTTATTTTTGAAACCGGGTCTCACTAAGTTGCGGAGTGCCTCACTAGGAAGCTGAGGCTGGCCTCGAACCCGGATCCTCCGGTCTCAGCCTCCCAAATGCTGGGATTACAAGCGTGCGCCACCACGCCCAGCCATTTACAGGTTTTTATAATGTTAATTTTTCCATTTTATTGGTGTGTTGTGATTAACATTATTATGGAGTTCAGTGTGATAAAAACCTCCATGCACACAGCACTTTTTGTGTGTTTTTCTCCAGTTCCCACCCTGCTCCCTCTTTTCCCCATGCTCATTAAAATTGGTGTTGATAACTTCATATATGAACATAGGATTGTTTGAACTGTTTACTTCGTTAGGTCTCCCCTCTCACCTCCCCACCTCCCTCGGCAAATACCCTTACACTATTCTCTTATTTATTTGAAGTCATTTTTGTTTCCCAAATTCTCTCATCTGATGTTGCTGTTTAAAATGGCTCCCAAAACATAGTACTGAAGTGCAGGTGAGGGTTCTTCATCCTGACAACTATTTCTGTTACAAAATCCTTGCCTCAGCTCTTCTCTTCTCAGTCCCTAAAGGGTTTAAGCATCCCAGAAATCAATCCTCAGACCTCATCTCAATCATTCTGGTGGTTTAATCCAGTTTTACACCTTTAAATAACATCATCTGTCTGATGATGCCTGAAAATTTACTTCCAAAACTAACTTTTCCATTGACTGAAGACACTTTAATAGACAATTCCACTTGGAAATCATTAGACACTGAAGCTTAACATGTATAAAACTGAAGTTTTCATGCTTTATTAAAAAAACTTTTTATTTTCAATGTTCCTTATCTCAGTACAAGTAATTATCATTCATCAAATCACTGTGTTGAACATAGGAAAGTGGGGAGGGAGAGGGGGTTGGGTGGGAACTGGAGGAGACCTCAAAGAGTGTTGTGCATATATACCTCTTTCACCTTGAACCTCACCAAGATGTATGATTACAATGCACCCATAAAAAATAAAGTAAACACACAGAATAAACCCTGTGAGGACATTGGATGGCATATCTACATGCAAAAAGCATGTTACCCAGACTATATTCCAAGCCAAGGTTAAATAAAGTTGCCCCCTATTTGGGTTTTCATTTTGTAAATAAATAAGTACCTTTCTCATGGTCTATTCAGCACCACAGTTGTGTGTGTGTGTGTGTGTGTGTGTGTGTGTGTGTGTGTCTGTGTGTATGCACGTGTATACAGGGTTCACATGTGGTGTCAATTTTGCTGTTTTTAAAATTCTTTAATTAGTGCATTGTAATTATACATCATAGTGAAATTCGAAGTAATACTTTCATACATGCACATCTACATCACTTAGTTTATTTCCCTCTGCATACAACTCTGCTTCCCTTTCCTCCCTCCCCATACACATTAGTGGACATAGCATTAATTTTTTTTAATAAGGTTGGGGTGTAGAGAGCTTGCTCAGCATGCACAAAGCCTGAGTTAAATTTCCAAATTTCCAATACCACACACAAGAAAGAAAAGAAAACAAATAAAGTCAAAGGCCATTCCACCCTGAATGTACTAGATCTCATCGGATTTTGCTGTTTAAAATGCCCCCCAAAACATAGTACTGAAATGCTGGCTAGGGTTCTTCATTCAGGCACCAGTTACCACCCTGTTGACTCTGAGTTCAATGTCAATGAATTCAGGGTTTATATTAAATAAAGTGTCTTGAAACATGAATATAAGTAAAACAAAGTTATGTATTGAGTAAAATCATTAGCAAAAATGTGACCAGAGGATTGCATAACCTAACAAGTTATTTTTAATTTTTACTATAAAGGGTTTTTACTCACTCTTCTCTCTACTCTAGTACTCCTCCCACTGCTTGCCTGTCTTGGCCTCTTGTCTCCTTCAGTTCTCAGCTCAGATGCCACATCTTCAGAGATGCCTTCCTGACTATCCTAACTAAAATAATATGACCTTGTAATCTCTACCCACTTAATTTGCTTAATTTTTTTGTATCACATACTATTGTCACATATTTATTTGGGAGCAAGATCTTTATTTTTTTTACCACTGGACTCCTCACATCTACATTACCATTTGATGTCTAAGGAGTGATTAAAAAATATTTAATGAGTAAGTGAATGAGGAAATGTTTCTCAGCTGAATCATAGCCCATTCATAAGAAATAGCTTGTCTTCATAATGCATGTAGCAGAGAATATGATTTTGTGTGTGTGCATGTGTGGTACTGGGGATTGAAACCAGGAATATTCTACATCTGAGCTATACTCCCAGCTCTATTTTATTTATTTTGTTTGAAACAGGGTCTTGATAGCTTGCTGAGAGTCTCACTAAGTTGCTGAGGCTGGTCTTGAACCTGAGATCTTTCATCTCAACCTCACAAGTACTGGAATCATAGGAGTAGACTATGACACCTGGCTGAGAATTTGATATTTTATTTAATTTATGTACTAAATCTATGAAGTAGGCACTACAATTATCTACTTTTTAGAAGTAAAACAAAACATGCTCATGGGCTATATGAGACTGGGATATATACGTACATATATAGTCATAATAATATAAATGACTAAATAAAAATAGTTCTTTAATATTAGGCCCTTAAATCTACTGAGTCTCTAGCTTTTGTTATACAATAGGACAGTTTGCCTGTATTAAAAGGGCCAACAGTAAATGCATTTTTTATGTTAACATGTCTAGAGTTGGCCATTAATGCTGAATGAAAATTGTCAAATAATCCTTCCAAAATTATACTTGTTAAATATAAAAAATAAATTGATCTGCCTAATATCCATTGATTAAAATAAATGTATCATGGATTCAATCACATGAAAAACATTAGCCAGGTGCAAACTTTCTGGAAATATATATGTGTGTGTGTGTATGTGTGTGTGTGTGTGTGTGTGTGTGTGTGTGTGTTATTGTGTTATTACAAATACTAATGCCAAGCTTTCTGATCAAATGGAACAAGTGGCTCTGAATTTATCCTATTAGATATTTGTGTGTTTCTTCAACACCACTGAAGTGTTTTCTTTAAAGCTGGTCTCTTGGGAGAGCTGTAAATCTCTGTTTGATATGTCCTTTCTGTAAACCCACAAAAGAACCAGCATTTACCTGATCCAAAATAATGAAAGTGCAGAAAAATCAATAACATGAAAAGAATAGCTACATTTTTCCATGAACAACAGCAATGCAGAGAAAAAAGACATGGCTTACTAAGATGCTACTATTTTATACCAGCCTAATATTATTAGAGTTTGCTCTCTGTGGAAAATTGGTCCATTTTTGCATTAACTTTAAGTGAAGATGGAGCCAAGGTGAACCTACTTCTGCTTTAGATGTTGTAAGAGGTATGGGAGCAAGGCAAAGAAATATGGAGTATGGTTCCAGTGCTAGGTGTGCCCTTTTAGACTTTCAAAGGAATGGCTTCACAAAATAGACTTTTCTATCATGTATTATAAGAATAAAGTTAAATAAAGGAGGCTGGGGTGGTAACTCAGTGGTAGAGTGCTTGCCTAGCATGAACAAGGCACTGGGTTCAGTCCCCAGCATTTTACACACACACACACACACACACATACACACACACACACACACACACCACGGCCCAAAGGAACAGGTAACATCTTAAGAACTAAAACATAATATTTAATTCATAATTATTATGTGGTTTGTGTTTTGACATGTTTTATACCACTTAACTCTTACATAAATCCTCTTAAAATAGTTATTTTAAATCCCATTCTATATGGAAAAAGTAATGGAAAGTGGATAATATTATCACACAGCTTGGATTTGCATTTGGACTCTGAAACTTCCAGGACTTTTGTTTATTATAGATAATCCATCTATGATTATGGATAAATCTGTAAATTACAAAATTTTGAGGGTTAAAGAAGTTCTAATATTTTTGTTCTCATTCTTATGTTGTGCATTGATTCTTCCTAAGTACAGAAGCCAAGACAGAACTAGGAAGTACAGAATGCCACAGATAGATTTTCTTCTTCATTCTTTCTTTTTTCTTTTTTTTTAGATTTTCTTTTTCTAAGTCACTCTGTCTTTGAGAAATAAAAGATGTTATTGCCAATGATAAAAAGAAATATGTGACCCGTTTCATAATAAGACTAATAAATATAAATGACAACAGGTGTTTGGTAAGAGAATGTTCAAGGCAAGAGACCTTGGGAGAAAAGTTTGTAGTGCACACAGAGAAGACTTCTAGAATTTGAGCAAAGAAAGGAAGTATTGTGTAGCATCAAAAGTCTGAGGAATAATTGGAGAATATGTACTGTTCAGTTGTATTCTCTTTTTTCATGCTTTCTATAGAAACAAAATGACAGCTAACCTTTGAGAATAGAGGTTGTTCAGTATACCTTTTGGGAAAATAAGTGGAAATAACACTAAAGTTGTAAATAATTAGCTTGGATTTAATTTTTTAATTGTTTTATTGGTGCATTGCAATCATACATCTTTGTTAGGTACAAGCTGATAGAGGTATACATGCACACATCTCTTATTCATCCCTTGTCTAATTTCCACCCCATTCACTCCCTCCTCTCTCTTTCTCATGTTGAGTTTAGTGATTGACTTTGATATGTTTGTGAATGTATATCATGTGCATTAGGGAATTTGCCTCCCCCTCTCCCATCACTTTCAGTTAGGTCACCTTCTTTGCTTATCAAAGTTTTCTCCTTCATTTAGAGTCCCTCTTATGACCCACTTTCTCCCTAACTTCCGAATATTAGGAAGGGCATACAATTTTTTACTGTTTGTGACTATTCTCACTTAACATAATGTTTTCCAGTTCCATCCATTTCCCTGCAAATGACATGATTTTGTTCTTCTTTATGGCTGAGTAAAATTCCATTGTGTACATATTCCATAGTTTTGTAATCCATTCATTTGTTGGCTGGTTCCATAGTTTGGCAATTGTGAATTGTGAGGCTATAAACATAGATACACAAGCATCGGTCTATTTAGATTCTTTTGAGTAGATACCCAGAAGTGGTATTGCTGGAATATGGTAGGTTCACTTTCATTTATCTGAGGATCCTCCAAAGTGGTTGCACTAATCTGCAATCCCACCAACAATGTATTAGGGTTCCCACTTCTCCATACCAGCATTTGTTGTTTGCATTTTCAATGATTGCCATTCTAATTGGGGTTAAGTGAAATCTCAGGGAAGTTTTGATTTGCATCTCTCTGATTGCTAATGATGTTGAACATTTCCTCATACATTAATTGGCCATTTGTATTTCTTCGTTTGTGAAGTGCCTATTTAGATCCTTTGCCCATTTTTTCTTGGGTTATTTGTTTTCTTAGCTGTGATTTTCTTGAGTTCTCTGTATATTCTAAATATTAGTCCTCTATTGAAGGAGTAGCTGTCAAAATTTTTCTCCCATTCTTTGGGTTCTCTGTTGAGGTTCTTGATAGTTTCCTTTGCTGCACAGAAGCTCTTCGGTTTAATGCAATCCCTTATGTTGATCTTCCTTTGAGTTGCTTGTGCTTTTGGGGTCTTGTTGAGAAAGTTTTACCTGTGCCTATGTGTTGAAGTGTTGGGCCTATGCCCTCTTCAAGTAGCTGCAAAGTCTCTTGTCTGACTTTCATATATTTAATCCTTTTTGAATTGACTCTTGTGCAGTGTGAGAAAGTGGAGTTTATTTCTATTTTTCTGCATACAGTTAACTAGTTTTGTCAACACTGTTTGTCAAAGAAGCTGTCTTTTTTCCAGTGTATGTTTTTGGCTCCTTTGTGAAAATTCAATTGGCTATAAGTGTGTGGATTTGTTTCTGAGTCTTCAATTCTGCTCCATTGATTTATGTATTTGTTTTTGTGCCAGTACCATGCTGTTTTATTACTGTGGCTTTGTAATATAATTTGAACTCAGGTATTGTGATGTCCCCTGCATGGTTCTTGTTGCTGAGAACTATTTTGGCTATTCTGGGCTTTTTGTTGTTGAACTTAAGGACTGACCAAAATGATAATTCTCCCAAAAGTGATTCAATGGGATACCCATTAAATTACCAAGGTCACTCTTCAGACATAGAAAAATCAGTCCTTATTATTATTAGCATTATCATTATTTTTATTAACATTGTAAACATTATTATTTCAAAATTTTCCCTGATTAAAACTAACATTTTGGGAGTAAAGTCTTAATGAGTTTAGCATGTGCATAGATTCATGTGACCACCACCACTTACACACTGTAAAACAATTCCAGCGTCCCTAAGAATTTCTTCATGCTAGACCATCCCTCAAAACCTAATCCCTGAAAACCTCAATATCATTAAAGTATTGCTTTTTTCAGTGTGTTATGTCAATAGAATCACACACTCCATAATATTTTAAGTCTGGTCTCTTTCACTTAGCATGGAGCATTTGCTATATATCCAAGTTGTTATATATATTATTATTTTATAAATGAATATGTTCAGATAA